>VKOC01026922.1:0-18970 GCA_009364415.1 Spea multiplicata
ATATATATATATTTTGCACTAATACAGAGATGACCAAGATAATGATCTATACACACACATGTATACAGCATAGACAATATGCAGCTGTTGCACTGTGTCACTAGGGTACCTTGTTGTAGCTGACAGAAAACTTGGTCCATTCCCTGGTTAGTCGGTTATTTGCATGCTCTTCAAGTTTCCTTTTTGCATATCCATTTCTTACGAAATGAAACAAAAGGCAATTCAACGCTCGACATTTTGACCAATGTGTTCTCAGGGCAATGAAAGGGGTGTAAGTTTTTGGTACGCTTTCTCCCAAATGCTAAATGTCATGGGCTGATCTTTCTGCATGCTCTGGAAGGCAGCGCCTGATTTCCATTCTAGCTCAGCAGTCCTTCAGTTCAATGTATTCCAGAGATGAGAGGCAGTCGAGCAGCTTGTCTGAAATCCTCTTTAGAAGGACATTGAAATTCATAGGCAGTGCAGACCTCACAGGGTATTCCCATCCCATACACAGCCATGCGTTTACAATAGTATCTTTCCTGCTTTATTGATTACTGTCAGCAATCAGCTTTTTTCATTCCAATTAGCACCTTTTTTTGCCAAAACAGACCTCTTGTTGATCTCTGTTTGCTTCCTTCGGGCTTGTTCACTATCACGTAATTGAAAAACATATGAGACAAGTGACTCTCTCTCTCTCTGCTGTTTAACCCAATATCAAATTAGATTGAAAGAACCTCGGCTAAAGATTGATTTTACCTGCAAAACACTACTTACAAACCTGCAGTCCCTGTCAGCAATACAGCTCTACAATAGTACACTGTCATTGTGGGTATTAGCACATTGCCATGGAGACATGTTGATTTAACTACTACTAAGTACACTTTTCTGTGTGCGGATGAAAAACAACAGGTTTTGTTCAAACAAAAGCAAATAGTATTCTATATGTAAATGAAGGGTCAACCGGGTCTGTAAGCAAGATATTCCAACCCTCTCATGTACGTATCGTATTATTTATTTGAAATCAGGTCATTTTTCATTTGTGCAAGTAGAACATGGACCAGGGGCTGATATTTCAGGAGAGTCATGCCAGTTTGACAAGTGAGTTGCTTTTACATAGAACCCCCTTCCTTTAACTGACAAGCAGGGCAAGTTGCATTTGAAATGTATTAATGTATTCAATATCTTCCACCCCATCTATACATGTTGTGTACATTTCATCAGATTTGAGCGCATGAGCAAATAGGGAAGCTGAGCTGAGTTACACCCCAAATTGGGCGACCTGGAATATTTTGTTTTAGAAAGGCTTTAAGGAGCTAATTACAAACCGATACAGCATCTCTGCAGCCCGTGCAGTCTAGCTAGGAGGTCAGCACTTTTTGTGACTTACACCTCTGTTTTTCTGCCCCTTTATTGAGTATACCTGCTATATCTTATTCTGAATCCATGATCTAAACATACAAAGAATTACTGTATTTGTGAATAAATGTAGGCTACTTTACCTGCCTGAGATATTATCCATAGGCCTGCTGGTGGGATTTCAAACCAAAAGATAAGATGATGAGGACAAGACATGCAAGGTCAGACATTTGGAAAGCTACTGCAAGCCATTAACAATATGCCTGGCAGTAAATTATAAGAATGGTCTATGTTTCATACACCTTGAACAAATCAGAGTTGAATTCTATGCACTCTAATTTAATATATTGTATTAAATATATATAATCGATTGGCCATTATGACCACCTAATATTGTGTAGGCCCTTTTACTGCCAAAACAGCCCTTACCCAGCCCTTACCCAGCCCTTACCCATAGAGGCATGGACTCCACTAGACCTCTGAAGGTGTACTGTGCTATCTGGCACCAAGACCTTAGCAGCAGATCTTTTAAGTCATGTAAAGTGCAAGGTGGGGCCTCCATGGATGCATCCTGGTACCATGTGTTCTCCACACACTCAGCCATCTACGTGATGTAAAAGAAAACGTGATTCACCAGGCCACCTTCTACCATTGCTCTGTGGTCCAGTTTTTATGGTGGTCCAGAGCCCATTGTAGGCTCTATGGGCAGTGGACAGTTTTCCTGCTTCTAACACATCACCTTTGAAGATGAAATGTTCACTTGTTGCCTAATATATTCCACCCATTGACATGCCATGATAACAAGATTATCAGTGTTATTCACTTCATGTGTCAATGGTCATAATGTTACAGCTGAAGGAAGGAAGCCTTAAGGAAGGTCAAAATAAAGCCAAAACTCATAGTCAGATGTGCAGTAGCAAATATGTGACCTGTTTGCCCCCTAACTATTTGGGTAAAAGAATTACCACTACATGGGAACCCGATCCCTGACTATACTCTGACCTCACTGTTGCCAACTGCAAATGTAAGGTTCCAGCAGGCCTTTTCAACAGTGGATGTTTATGTATAATGTATACTGCAGAGTTGTATTAAAATTATTGCTGCCCTAGTCTGGTTTAACAACAAATCAACTGCGAATATGGTTCAGGTAACTTCAGTATTTTCTAGGAGTGCTGTTGTATGCAAAGCACAATCTAGTGTCTATATATATATATATTAGGAGAGAAGACGAGGAGAGAGAGAGAGAGAGAGAGAGAGAGTCTAATATGTAGTGGCGGGGTGTAAGATGTTTGCAGGAATAGTGTATACACTGAACGGCACAACCAAGTAGCTGGCATTGTGTACAGGAACATCTGCACAGGCTAAACCCTCTCAAGTCCAAACAGGAGATTCCACAGAAGGTTGTGAAGAATAGCAGGGCTAAGATCCCACAGAACTTCCAGATGCAGACAGACAAGCAGGTACTAGCTAATCAACCCAACATCGGGGTGGTAGACAGGGACAGCAGTGGTGATGTAACAGTGCCAAGTGACAGCAACATCAAGAATGAATATGAGAAGAACTTGAGAAAATGTGGAGAGTGAAGGCCAAAGTGGTCCCAGTGGTCAAAGGAGCACTCGGGGCTGTGACTCCTAAGTTGGGACAGTGGCTCTAACAGATTCCAGGAACTACATCAGAACACTCTGTCCAGAAGAGAGCAGTGCTGGAAATAGCTAAGATACTGCGCAGAACCCACAAGCTCCCAGGCCTCTAGTAGGACCCAGGTTGAGGAAGACACATATAAATACATTTATAAATATATAGACATAAATATATATATTATGAATGCTAGATGCTTGGACCATCCATTGTTCTGCAGTGCATCACTACCCCCTATGGAACTCAAACAATTGTATGTTCTATGGCATTAACAAATAAATAGTTTTTGCAAATTCTGGTGAATTATTGCCTATATACTTTAAATCATAAGGCATCCAGGATGAGATGGCTTTTTAAATGTGTCACCCACAGCTGAATGCTGCTGCTAAGTAGAAAAGGCCTACTTGTCACTTGCGTTTATAGGTGTTACTGATCGCTGTGTGAACATCAGAACAACTCTGTGCTGAATTCAGCAATCTTATCCTGTCAGAAGTTATATTTCACAGAGGAGAACCAATGGAGCATAACACGTCGGTGAACACAGTACAATCCTTGAGGTTTATTCCTCGTAAAATAATATTCGGATTTTAAACTCTAACCTCAGATAAAAATAAGCATAGGGAAAGTAAGACCAAATCCCAATACAATAAGGCAGTCCAGGAGACTCTCCATGTCTGATTACTCAAGCGCTGCTAATGTTTAACACTGACACCTGTGAATAAAATATACTTATTACTTTCCGAATAAAATGTCTAGGCTTGACGCCTAGACAAGACGCTGCAGATACAGTTAACCATAACCAACAATATTTTGTAAAATTATTGTGGACAAATATTATTGTTTGTATGGTACTGTTTAATAGATTCTATAAAATGTAAGTAAATACCAAATGCTTTTAATCTTTTAAAAAACGGGTATTATTATTATTGGTCTTATTGGTACCAAAGTAAATAGCCCCGAGATTTTTATGATGCATTTTAGAAATGGACTTCGTTTGTAACTCTACATCTTACTTAACATTGGTCAATTTGGATAATTGATAGTCACCTACAAACATATATCTTTCATTATTTTGTTGGTCCACAGATAAGGATTATGTGCACATTTTTCAACCAGCGAAACAGCAATACAGGCATACGGATCAATGGAGAAACCCTGCATAGTAACAGGATTACAGTTCAAGGCTACAAGACACGCATTTCATGTACGACAGTTCTAGATCTTGAGAAGTCTTACTCTTAACAACAAAACTCTGTCTCTTAGTAGCTTATAAATGGCATTTGACAGCAAAGTGCAAAGACTTTTAGTGCAAAGGTTAAGTATTTAAAGACATCAAAAGAATTCCACTTTGATTATGATACCTATTGATTGCTCACTTTAATATAAATAGACAGAATGGGGGAAATCAATAACTCCTTTTACCATTTAAAGCACCACAAGTCCTGTATTCAACTTTTTTATAACATATCCTGACTTGGAAATATTGTGGTATTTACTTCGCATGAGCTTTATCTTCTTTATCTTATGTTATTTCCCAAAAGTAGCAAAATGACCTTTGTGTTCTAATTTTTACTCCTGTTTTTATTTCTATGAAGGGATGAGCTATAGCATGTGTACAATATCAACACAAGGCAGCAAGCAGGCCTTGATTTCAACTTTTTGGATAATTGGAGAAGATGATGATCAGTCTGTGATGATTTGCAGGTTCAGGAAACTGTAAATACTAGTCTTTCCTCTGTAATGGAAGTCTTGCATGTACAGGTAGAAATGCTAGACTTCTGGTGAGAGGTGGCAAGATGGCTGTCAGTTGGCTCAAAATCTGATTGGCAGCTCTTCCTACTCATAGTTGGAACACTACGTCTACTTTACCAACCATATGTCAAATAGTGGTTGCCATTGAAGGGTTAAATATGTTGGTGCAGTTAAAATGCGCTGGGGCAAGATGGTTTTGGGGTTCTCATACTACATTGCAGGATAACAATAGATTTGTTTTGTCCAAATGATTATGCATCTTTTTGGATATTTTGTCAAAATTATATGACATCAGGCACCCATTCTGAAATATTTATTTTTCTACAGGCCGTTTACTCTTTCCCGTCCCTGTTGGGACCTTAGTCTCCTTTGGGAAGCTCGGAAGACCCTTTCTGTAAACATCATACAAG
This sequence comes from Spea multiplicata, assembly GCA_009364415.1. Classification (NCBI taxonomy): domain Eukaryota; kingdom Metazoa; phylum Chordata; class Amphibia; order Anura; family Pelobatidae; genus Spea; species Spea multiplicata. The sequence continues at coordinate 5,139 of VKOC01026922.1, forward strand.
TAACAGGTTCTTGTGTATTGATCAGATTTTTCCAAGGTTATGTAAACCCACACAAAATCAGAAGTGGATTTATGATCAGATACCTCAGCGGGAGACATCTGACAAATATGACATCATTATATGTTCATGATTTGACAGCTGGCCACAATTGACAGGAGCATCTAATTGATGAATGAGGAGAGCCGAGCATTTCATGCTATTACATATTAATCCGTTGTAGGGAATTACATATTAAAGAGATCCTAGAAACAGTGAACGGTGAGTTCTGGAGATGTAGTCAGGAGGGGTTAACAAACCTCACCTCGGGCTCAGAGTCTCAATGTGCCTCATTAAACTTTCTGGGCCATGCAATTAACATCAACCACATCGTTCTGTGGTTCACGCTGGTGGCGCATATTGTTTGCTTGAATAAAGATGACTTTTTTCAAGCTATTGTTTTTTAGGATGAAGATTAGCTTGGCAAATGATGTTTACTGTACTTGGTGGAGCACTATAGCTTAAAATAAAATTATAAACGTGCTTAAAATTTCAAAAGTTGCTAGGCAAGGTGATATGGTTAATATGCCCCTTACTTTAACTTTGTGATATTAGCCTAGAAACCAGGAGAATTTGGGAGGGGGACATACCAGATATATAATGGTGTAGGTTATGCTTACCATCTGAAGCCCAGTTGTCACTATTAATGAAACATTTGCGTGCGTCCAAAAATAGTGGAGCTTTTGTCACCAAGTTGGATTACCTTTAATCCATCTAATTGGTGGAGCCTGATTAGATGCTTTGAATCCTCTATACTCCGTATGTACCGTATTATCCACACCACTGGTTTCATGTAATCTTAGCAACAGGCTGTACCCTATAAACTTCAATGACTATGAATCATGACACATTGTATGTAAAAAGAAGCATTATTAATATATATATATATATATATATATATATATATTGTATTGTCTTTTTCCAGGTTTTTATATGTTTATATATGTTTTATATGTCTTATTAAAATCATTAATACAGTGACTCTGCCAGCTAATTAATCATATCTTCTGGTCTTTGCAGCTGATTTGCCGCTTTAGTCTCATTTAAAATTATAGAGATCACAAAAAAATCATTACAATGTCATTCAGTTGTTGAAAGTGATCTTTTCACATAAAAATAGTTCTTGGACTTCTGATATGGCATCTGGGAAAAGCAGAAGACATAGTTGTATATTCTTGGCACCGTTCTTCCTGTGAAAGGACAACAGTTCTTATTTGCCATTCTATGGTCTGGGGATGCATAGGTAAGTCTGGGGCAGAATGGCATTTCAGGGGGCAGAGTGGCATATAGAGGGGTATAAGGCATATCAGGGAGGCAGAGTGGCATAAAGGGTGTATAAGGCATATCTGGGGGCTGAGAGGCATATCAGGGGGGCAGAGTGGCTTGTAGGGGGGTATAAGGCATTTCTGGGGGCAGAGTGCCAAGCCAGGAGGCAGATGTGCATACTTTGGGGCAGATTAGCAAATAAAAGGAAATAAAAATGTATTTTTCTCAATCATAGATTTTATTTAATATGAAAAAAATAGTTTAATATTTACTAGTAAACTTATAGAGTAGTCTTATATTCAGGCTTTTTCTTTTTTTTTTCTAAATTAATATTCACATTTTGGGGGGTTCCGTTAACCTTTCCTGGTAAGTTTTATCCTGCAATCCATTAATCATTTAAGTAGCCCTTCACTAAACTTTCTCCAAAGTGTCTATTTCCTTCTGGACATACTGTCTCCAGTACTGTACACAATACCCCAAGTGAGGTCTCACCAGTGATCTGTACAACAGCATGAGCTCTTCCCTCTTTCTACTGCTAATACCTCTCGCTATACAACCAAGCATTCTGCTAGCATTACCTGCTGCTCTACTGCATTGTCTGCCTACCTTTAAATCCTCAGAAATTATTTCCCCTAAATCCCTTTTCTCACACATTGAGGTTAGGACAGTATCAAATATTCTATACTATTCCAGATGCATTACTTTGCATTTATCCACGCGCAGCTCTGACCATTTTTCCAGTTTACCTAGATCATTTGCCATTTGGCTTCTTCCTCCAGGAACATCAATAACTGTTGCAAATAGTTGTGTCATCAGCAAATAGACATACCTTTCCATCAAGACCTTCTGTAAAATCACTAATAAAATATTAAAGAGAATGGGTCCAAGTACATACCGCTATTCTGATTGCTGAAGATCTGTGCAGTATCTGAAAATAGACATATTGCATATCGATGGTACTAATGGACAATGTTTTCCATTTCAGAGAGTCTTACAAAATTCTATTGACTAAAGCCTCAGCCGCTGTTGCCTCACGCACAGCACACAACATTGTGGCTTTTAGTCAGCTGAAGCACTTTGGGTCTGATTATGCTATTCTTATTGAATTACTTGGACTGTTGAATGAACTATTACATTTCGAATTGGAACAAACATTATAAATAATTTAGAGTTTATTCAATTATAGAAGCAAATATGAAAAATTATACGTTTACTTCCTCAGCTGTATAGTTCAATCTAGTTGTATTAGGTTGTGGCCAGGAAAAGGCAGCTCATGGTCAACAATTTAACAATAAATCTTTTGGCGGTATGTTTCATAGAGTCTGTACACATTTTTTGCTATTGTAAAACGTGCTTTATATAGCGCCAACATATTCTGCAGAGCAGTATAACAAGTAAACAATCTGAGTTACAGACACAAGAGGTAAAGAGGACCCTGCTCAAATAAACGTAATAGGCACTTTTCTTATTTTAAAGGTAGCCTCATGCCAAATGTTCAACTCTTTAAACTTATACCACTTCTGTTGGAATACTCTTTTCCACCATCCTCCCACTTAAGAAATACTTACACATCTAACCCTCTAAACCTCTAATTAAAAATGACATCAGCGACAACATCAGTAGGCACCCAAATTGTGCTAATCTACTGGCTGATACAATGGCTTTCAAAGAACAGGATTCTACACTCACAAAGGCTCATCATTCTTGGTTAATGAAACCAATTCTTCTATTATGCATTACTGCATTTATTTCATCATCAAAACAGTATTTCTGTTCTGAAATGTAGGTTTGACTTTTGTCTTCTTTCTTTACACGTTTGTGAATAGATGTAAAGTGTCTCTAGGACTGCTAAATAACCACATTTGGTTCCATCTTCTCAAAACCCCCAGAATAAATGCATATTAGACCCGGAAGAAGACCTTTTATCATCAATGATCTAGGGAATCAACTGAACAAGTTCTAGCATGAATGAATCAGAACTGTGGAACCAAAACAAGATTATCAGCAGAGAGAGAAAGAAAGATCAAGAAAGGGCAGAACAACAACATGCATGGATCTTCATGACGCAAAAGGAATCTGTATAATTTGATCTGTTTTTCATACCTCTCAAACTTTGTAAATATCGACTTACAGCAACAACATCCCCTTTCCCTCTAGCTACAGCTTAACAAGATATTGGTTAAATGGCATCATTTATTAAGAAGTATGGCATGCTGAGGTCTCCTAGCTGCCCTCAAAGGATTCTCTGTCTACTATTCAGTAAACAAGATTACCATCTAAACTGGACATTAGTGTCGCTTCTGCCAATAAGACCTAATACCTTCAAAATTGTTTCATTTTAAATGCGACAATAAAGGAACGCAGAAAATATAAGTCACATACTAAATCTATCAAAGTAAAGTATGTTTTAACGGTAACACAGATTAGGTTAATATATTACGCATTCAATATGTGTAATTCATTAAATACTATTTCTTCAAATTTTAACTCTACTGTTTGTATATCAGAAACTTACCTTCCACTTGAAATAAGCACAATGTCTTCGAAGCTCTTGGAACATGTTGATTAAAATAAATCAGTTTGTTAGAAAAGACACGTGAACTATTAAGGGTAGAAGGGGCTGGGAGGAGAGAGAGATCTTTCATTCCTACCTTCAGTAGTTGAAGGCTCATGCCATCTGCAGGCATACATACTTTTTAACCTCTTCATTTCCAAAGGTTAATTTCTACTGATCATCAGAATACTAATATTTAGTAATAAAAACACTTTTTGAACAAATGTAACAGAGGACATAAAGATGAACTTGGTATGTCCAGACTACATTGCATACATATGTAATGTTTAATTGGACCACACCTCATCAGGCCCACTGAAAGGATGGAGCTAAGGATTATTACTCGATAAACTGACTAGGACACCAGTTACACTGCATATCACCCCTTATTATTTTAATTATATACAATAAATGATGAATGAATTATGTTTTCATTTCGCCTCCAAAACTGATAATGTGCTAGGTATGTCACAAAAGACCAGATCAAGAGGACCAGTGGCATACCTGGTATATCATAGGTTAAAAACCACAAGTTTGCAGGGATCACTGGTGTAAGTTTGTTGCTAACCGCTCAGGGATCGGAGTCTTTATTCAATTTACAGCATTTCTGCACATGCGATTACTGTGTGTTCTGAAGTAGCAGATGACCACTTGTCTTGTCAGTATTCTTCAACTCATTTTTACTTTGATTGTGAAGTATAAAGCGAGAATCGTGTTACTTTTGTTTTGTTTTTGATCGATTGCTATATTTCACAGTGAACTCGATAAGGCGGACATTACTGTTACATAGTTAGTGGGTTATTTCATAGGTTAAGGTGTTAGTAGTCTGGGCCAAGAAAATTAAATAAAAAAAAATTAAGACTTTTAGTTGTGTTGTCAGCTGGATGGTTTGGAATCTAGTGGCTATTTTTTATACTTATAGATTAAAAAATATACTTACATGGTTTGGTAGTTAGGTAAGTAGGTAATTAGGTACTTATATTGTTAATTAAAAAATACGCTGTGGATTAAAGACATAGTAAGTACCAAAATTTGTTGAGGATGTAGGAGTTTAGAAAAACTTTTGTTTTAGTATGATTATTAGGGATAATGAAAGCTCCCCTTAAATGGGAGGCCAGCAGATTGGTGGGAATTTCTATGTGAAAATTGTCAATTTGATCATAGATATTAAATAAACCTGGGTGGGCACAAATAGAAAAAAAAGTAGCCCACCAGGTTATTATCTTATGATCAAATGACAATTTTCAATAGCAAGTTAATATATATATATATATATATATATATATGTGTGTGTGTTTTTATAGTTTCAAAACAATTTAATATTGAATGCAGAACATATATTCTTTATAAACTATGGCTATAAACTACTTGTATAATGTGTTTTATGCTGGTCCGTACTCCTAATATATTTTTGATAATAGCTTTACAGAGTTAGTGATAAAGTGCAGTAGTGCTAATAGCGAAAACAATGCAGTCCACGAATAATGTTACAACCTCCAACAGTAGCATTCCAGTGCTATCTACACTGAAGGATCTTGTGAAATGAAAGAGCATTTACATTAAAGCTGCTAACACTTGAAATTCAGTCCAAACAAATGAACTTATTTTCTCCCAGGTTATCAGGACTGCTAGCGGCTTTGTGTGCACATCCTTGACAATCTGTTACCGTGCAAGAGCAACAAATGGCGCGCTAAGGAGGGAACGTGATGAGTATGTTCCAGATTTACATGGGTCATTAAGTGGGCCAGTAAGGGAAAGCTGATGTTAGCAGGAACGCCCTAGCTATGCCTTTGGTGAGGTCAGAGCTGGAGAAAACATTTGACAGATGGTTTGCCGGGCTAGAATAATTTATGTTTTTTCCTCAGAAGTAGAGACTCCATTGACATAGGTATGGAGTCCATCTGGGATGTCCATTTTGCAAGTCATGTGGTTCATCTACATTGTTTTAATGTTTTGAGGAATGTGTTATATTTTTACATATATATTGTTAACATATTTTCAGTTACATTGTCTCTTGTGCGCTTTAACAAAATATTTCCCAAAATTCGCCTCATTGTGATTAGCGTTTTTCACCAGCAAATTCCATAGTGCATATATTACAATAGGGGGGTTGTGAAAATTATCAGTAAACCTGACAATATACCTGATAATATACCGTATATACATTTAACATGATGATAACATAATAATACAAAGGGAGAAAAACAACCAGCTCTATTACTTTAAGAAAGGCAAACTGCAAACAAGAAACAGGCATGTATGCATTGTGGGAATATCTATAGCAGTTACGTGGCTGAAGGTTTTTCTAAATTTATCCCTGGAAGACATGTACACTCTCTCCTTTTCACTCACTAAGCCTTTGACATCAGAAGCTTAAACTTTAAAAAGATAGGAGTAAGAACAGAAGTTCTTGTCTCCTGAATTATTTAGAACCAGGTCAAGTGATACCTCCTTCTATATTTCAAGCAGCTGATCACTAGGACATCCAGTGCTACTGTATTTCTTGAGTAATTTGCTAAGTAGACACAATGTCAATTAATTAGCCTGCATACTCCCTAATTGCAACTATTTCTGAAATTAACATTTGGTCCTATCATCAACTACATGGTTTTGTTGCTGGTTCTACCTTCTGGCTTACGCTACAAAACAACCTATGTGTTATTTAATATTTTCCCAAAAAGTATACTTTTACATTTAACATGTACATTTAAAGATTTTCTTTTTGCATGCAAAGAAGGTTATCTGTAAAAAATGGCTGTGGTGCCAAGTGTATAAAATAAACCACATAGGCAGTCATCTCCATCGACAAATATTGGCAGTAGAAGAGCTGTTGTATTATTGTACTGAAGAGCTCAATGACTTTAAATAAGGCACTGTCATATGATGCCACCTTTGCTACAATGCCCTGTTAGATCTGCCCCAATCCACTGCAATTGCTATTATTGTGAAGTGTAAGCGTCTAGGAGTAACAGCCCAGCAACAAAGCAGTAGACCAAGCACACTCACAGAGCAGGGATGCCAAGTGCTGAAGGATGTGGCGTGTAAAAAACGTCTATCTTCTATAGCATCACTCACTATAGAGCACTGTGTGAGAAGCTTCTTGAAATGGGTTTTCATGGACGAGCAGCTGCACACAAGTCAAAGATCACTATGCGGAATGCCAGTTGTCGGCTGGAGTGGTATAAAGCACACTGCCACTGGACTGGATGAATCACGCGTGGAAGCCTGATCAATGAATCTGGGCTTGGCAGGATGAACACAACCTACAAGAATGCATAGTGCCTACTGTAACGTTTGGTGGAGAAAGTCTAATGGTCTGGGTCTGTTTTTCAGGGTTTGAAGGGTAATGTTAATGCTACAGCATACAAAGACATTTTACACAATTGTATGCTTCAAACCTTTTGACATGCGTTTGGTGTGGAAGAATTTGAGAGACCTGCACAGAACCTGGACCTTAACCCTATTGAACATCTTTGGAACGCCAATTGCAAGCCAAGCCTTTTCAACCAACATCGGTGACCTCACAAATGTTCCTTTTGCTGAATGGGCACACATTGCCACAAACATACTCTAAAATCTTGTGGAAAGCCTTCCCAGAACATTGGGGCTGGTATAGCCGCAAAGAGCCAACTCGGTATTAATGCCCATGGTTTTGGAATGAGATGTCAACAAGCTCATTTAGGTATGATGTCAGTTATCCACATTTCTTTGGTCATGTAGTGTAAATAATATTATGCAAACAATAAAAAAACATGGACCATGGAAGAATCAGGTTACATGATTTATTTATATGATTTATATAAGTTATTTCATAATCTCAACAAACTACAAGATTGGTTGTTGTATTTTACTTTCAAGGTGGATTGTGCCCCTGATTGAAAAATTCCATCACACCCTTTCTGTGTTCCAATGAGAACCATCAAAAAGGTATATTGCACTGTACTAATAACAGAGAGAGAGTGCACAACACACAAATGTCATTCTCACGATCACTCAAGTATGCACAGGAATGCTTGTCTGCCTTATTACAAACAGGCATAGAACAGTTCTTGTGTTCCAGGCCTGGCACTTCCAGTAAGGTCAATGTGACCTTCAGACATGAAGGCAATCACTATTTATCTAATGTCGTCGAAATAGCTTTTCATGTCAGAATCTATTACAGTATTCCAAAGTTGCTTTAGCTCATATCAATATAGAATAATGTAGAGGCTCAAATGTTCAATTAAAAAATAATTAAATGAAACATGGAAAGGAAAAGGAAAACTATAGAAATGATTTTATTTCCAGATGTTAAGATTTAGCGTTTATGTAATATCTTAAATCAGAATTAAGTCAGCTACAGCAATTAACAAACTACAAAGAACTAGTTAACGAGCTTATAAGATAACATAAACGTTAACTGGAATTGTGTGTCAGTAGTATGTTTAGGGCACAACTAGGTAGTACCTGTGTGTGATGTAGCATGGATTTGGTGATGGGATTACAATGTGACAGTATGCATACATTAGAGGCAAAAGGCTCTATATTCTCATTTATAGAAACTTGGACCACAGTGTTTTAGGAGCTACACTGGAGGCACATGGACATCCATGGGAATCTCCAAGGCTAGCCATCCTTCCTCTCTTGCTGCTAAAGGGAGGTCTTAGCCTATCTCAAAGAAATATGAAAGAAGGTTAGTAGTGGGTAGCACCAAGGAAAGAGAAAAGGTGGAGCCAAACACCACTTCACCCGGCCTGAGATCAAATACTGCCTCAAAAGCAAAGTCATCCATTCATCCAACCTCCGGGCTGATCCTGGAGAGTTCCCAGGCACGCATATAAGCATGCACAACAAAAGAAAATATACAGAAAGGGGAGCCAAACAACCTAAAAATCATATAAGGTCACTAAGCTGTTTTTGTAGAAAACAAGGAAACTTTTGAACAGTATTCTATGTTAGAATGAGAATATATGCATAAGTGTGTGTTAACATGAATGTGTAAGTGTATGTGAGCATGAATGTGTATGTGTGTTAGCACAGATTTCTAAGTGGTTTTTTTTTGGCTGCTTGGGGCAAAGATGAAACAGGCAGGCTGTATGGGGGTCGCTGTAAAGATGTTTGGGGATAGAGATGGCACAGACAAGCTGTTTGGGGGCACTGTCAAGCTGCTTGGGGCAAAGATGGTGCAGTCAGTCTGTTAGATGGTACTGAGAGGTTGCTTGGAAGCAAAGATGGCCCAGCCATGCTGTTTGGTGGCAAATATGGCACAGACAAGCTGTTTGGGCAAAGATGGCACATACAACATGTTGAGGGGCTAATATGGTACAGACAAACTTTTTGTAGGCTAAGATTGCACTCACAAAAGATTGGGGACAAAGGTGGCACTGTGGGACATGTTGCTGGTGAAGTCAGGGAGCCTCTGGAAATTTGCACACAGGAGACCTATGTTAAATTGTATGAATTCATGAAAATTGTTGTTGAATATTGTATGAATAAGTGGGGCATGCTAAGGGAAGGGTATTAAGATGACGGGGAAATAAAGGTGGGTAACTTTTGGCTCTTAACGTTACAGCCCTGTGTACAGTGAGAGCAGTAAGGTACAGCCCTGGATCCCATGCCAATTCAGATATTCTAAAGCCCCATGCATGCTTTATAGCAGTATATGCTGTAACAACTACGCAACAATTGTGCTATATAAAAAACATGATATCAAGAAAAAAATATGATAAATGGCCATGGGGTAAAAAAATGATCTATACAACATGTATAGTTAGTATGCCAAAACTGACATAATTGTTTATAATAATAAATTGTTCTTGGTGTCTACCAGGTGTTATTAAGAGCTCTCAAAAAAATGAACATTTAATGAGATCTTAACAGGTAGGCTATTATAAAGCCAGAAGCATATGCCATGCTGTTTACAATAAATGTGGAAGCACGCAGTGCTCTGAGTCTGACCTTTTTATTTCATGGGATAAGACTGCTATTCAGACCACATTAGTGATACTATAAACGTCAAAGACTTAGCAAAGGTTATTATTTGTTTGACATTTCCTTAAATCAATACAAATGTATCCTTTAACCTGGGTCAAGTCTGAAATCCATTTGATATAAAGTTAGGGCACATTATTTTGTTTGTTTCAATCATACATTAAATGGTAATTTAATAGAAAAGGTTATTCCATTTCATGTCCTTTTACTGCTAGGTAAGAGATATAGCCGATTTTTCTTTCCTTGTGAGAATTGTACCCAAGAACTTTTTTCTTCATACAAGCAAGATTCATCTTTCCATGGGCTAGATTCTATTACCCAAGATAACTGCAATCGCTTTTTTAACGCAAAGGTTTTTGTTGCTGTCTGTGGAAGAATTGCTATTCAATTACCTGAGACTGTTTATTCTCTGAGCGTGGAATATCTCCCCTAGATCAGCGCAATTTACAATATTATGCAAGTCCCAAAATAATTGTGGGTCAGTAGTGGAGAATTCTGTTTTATCTGCCAATTATGGCAATTTGATACATTATAAAGAAAGCACCCAAGATTCAACAACCTAGTCTAAAACTCCATCAGTTAACACTTATTAGCACAAAATAGAAGTGGGACTAAACCTATTTTTCTTAAACCTATACTTAACATTTTATAAGAATTGTACAAGTAATTTTATGGTCAATTTCCATCTTCCTTCGACTTCTTGGATGCGCTAGAATTGTGCAGAACATAAATTCTGTCTCATGCCTTGCAACAATTTTAATTAGTATGAACCTGAAAAAATTCCAGTCTGGCCTGCCGACATGTACACCCATTGACAAGATTATTTATAATGCTAGCCTAAGAACCTATTGTTCCTGAGGAGGACTGATATAGGATCATGAACATTATCTCTTGATGCTGGAGACCACTGATAGACCAATAAAATATTTTTATTGCCACTTCTTTGCTAACATTGTTAACGTTCAATCAATATTACATGAGCGCAGACATGCTCTCTATGTTTCGACTAAATGTTAATGCTAACGGAAAATTATAAAGCGATGTTTACGGTTACCTATAATCATGTTGCTAATACTTGGCTTTCTGACAAGAAAGGTTTCAGGAGGATGAACTGCGTGAGCTACGTGATACTTTTTTTGTGCATGTGCTGTGGAGGTTTGCCAGAATTAATTAACTTAAAAAATTACATCAGGTATACTAGTATTTACAGAATATATGCAGAATATAAGCTCTTAAAACAAACCATATCTAGTTAGGGTATATTTCATTTGCCAAATCTGCAGTTTGATCTGTAAACAGCATTAAGTAAAACCTAAGGCAGGTGGAATATGTGGCTTACAAGGAATTTGTTCTGCGCGCATCAACTCAATTTGCTGTAATATGCTGAAATGATGGTTCCTGCAATACTTCTTGAATGCGTACTCCTCTTCTGTTGTTGGCATGGAAAGTCACCATGGCCCCTTCCTGCAGATGAAATTCACTAGGGTTGGATGATAACATAAAGTTCATGTGAGTATCTGACCTCAGCTTACAGTCTGGTGTACATGCAAAACATGGAATTATATATATATATATATATATAATATATATATATAATTATATATAATATTGGCAAGAAAGAATAAGTGAACCTCTTAGAGTTACCTGCATTGGTGTATAAATTTGTATCAAAATACGATATGATCTCCATCTAATTTACAAATATAATATGTTTTAATTAGTAACACAAAGATTATTGTATTGTTCTTGCCCATATCGAATACATCATTCAAGCATTCACAGTGTGGGTTGGAATACGTATGTGAACCCCCTAGGTTAATCACTTCAACAAAAGCTAATCGGAGTCAAGAGTTGGCAAACCTGGAGTCCATTCGATAAAAATTTAGTTGAATTTTGGAACTACTTTGACATAAAAAAACCACTCTAACATTTTGAGTTTGCTATTCTCATGAAACATCTGCTGAAGTAAACCATGCCCACAAAAAAAGAAATTACCAATTTGATTTGCATACAGTTGGAAAGGCTTACAAAGTAATCTCTTCATCAGTCCACACAGTCCACTAAATTGAGACAATTTAGTATTGTGACTACTCTCTCTAGAAGTGGGCCACCACCCAATGCAGAATGATCAATGAGGTAAAAAAGAACCCTAGCATTACAGCTTAAGCCTTGAAGGAATCATTGCAACTGGTTAACATCTTTGTCTACCATATGCAAAACATTGAATAGGCATGGAGTCCTTGGCAGGACACAACAGACAAAGCTGCTGCTCTCCAAAAAACATTGCTATGCACATATAGTTTGCCAAAGAACACCTTGACCACTATGCTACTGGGAAAATGTTTTGTGAACTGATGAAACTAAAGTCAAATTTTCCAGGACGAACGCTCAGCACTATGAATGGTGTAAAAGGAACACAGCACAACAACATGAAAGCATCATCCCAGCGGTGAAGGAAATTGGGTGCATCATGATTTGGGTCTGCTTTGCTGCCTTGGGTCCTGGATAGCATGCTGTCATGAAGGGGATAATGAATTCCCAAGTTTACTAAGGTATCATTCTGGATGTCAAAATGGCTGTCCACCAGCTGCAGCTCAGTAGAAGTTGGGTGATGCAGCAAGACAATGACCCCAAACATCAAATTAAATCTACTACAGAATTGCTTAAAAAAGAATCTGACTGAATACAATTTTTTACGCAAAATTTATACTAACATTTAATAATGAACCACAAATTTTACAAACATGTCTTACAATCAACAATAAATTTTTTGATTTCCAGAATACAATTAAATTATGTTAAAGAATAATACCAAGAGAAATTTATGGATATACGTTATTAAATCTCTGGTGTAAAAACAATATATAGAAAAGAAGTATTATATTCGCTATAGCATTGTATTAATTAGATAACATGTGATAACTTTAGTGAGGATCAGCATTCCAAATGGCACTTGATTCCAGATTGATATAGAATATTTTAAAGGATTTTTTCTGTAGTTTTTCTAATTTTAGTTACATTGCTAGGCACTAAACTAGCCCTAGCTTCTTGGCACTTTAACAAGCCCAAGATAGAAGAACAGCTTAATATTTCATATTTTTTCTCTGGAAAGCTTTTACAGCTCCCTTAGCCTCTGCTATGCTGCTTGTTCTCCCTCTTCCCCCATTTTTCTGATATCATGGTTTCTGGTTTCTGGTGTAGCCCACATGGCTTTTCATGTTGGCAGCCTTTATTCATGGTTTTAGATAAACAACAGATGTACACATCATCACTCACTCTCTAGTGCTACATGTGCTATGTGTGTCGCATACAAGTCACTGTCTCTAGCCTACCTTAAGTCTTTGTAGCATAACAGGGGTTAATGGGAATGCATAGGATCGTGCCAGGGCAGCTGTCATTCATTGGTTGATGCAAGAGGAGCCCCCCTGCCGGCGACCAATAGAGTCGATCTTATGGACCTTTAAAATCCTGGCTGCTGCTAACTGTTACCGCAAATATTTGTGGAATACGGAGGGGTTTTTTTCACGAACACCAAGATGAACAGGAAGACTCGGCCAGCGCCCAAGTCTATATAAGTGTTGAACAAGCTATGTGTGTAAGTATATGTAAGTGTATGGTGTTAGAGTGGCTGTTTGTGTGTATGTATGTGTAATTATATGTATATGTTGATGTGTGGATGTTGGCTGCCCATGACCTTGTTGCCTGTTCACCGCTTTTCCTTCCTTGGACCACTTTTGACCACTCCAGACTGGGAAAACCCCAAAAGAGCTGCAGTTTTGCTCTGACCCAGTCATCACAATTTGGCCCTTTTGCTCAGATCCTTACGCATGCCCATTATTCCTGCATAGAGTGCCAGAAGAAGGAAAATATGCGTGGAGGAAAGAAATTGCTGTTATAATATGGATACTTGGAAAGGATATTATATTAAGGAAATAAAATTAAATAAGAGGCATTCAAAATATATATTTAAATAAACCAAATAAATAATTGAGGGAGATAATAAATT
>VKOC01026924.1:0-30221 GCA_009364415.1 Spea multiplicata
TTAGAATTAATGTTACAGAATCCAAGACTATCTGATGCAAGGTAATACTTATTTGGGTTAAGAGATCTCTTTCTTTCAGCAGGTTTCTGGGGCAACTCTTATTGGTTTGTCAAAAAAAACCCTGTAAAATCATAAATCTATAAAGTATTTAATGTTCATTCTGCGATAGCCTCTGATCTAATAAGAAAGGTATTTAGAATCTGAATGAGCTTTTTTTAACATTTACTGCTCTTTTCATAAATGTAATATTCATTTATGAACCATATCCCATTACAGTAAACTATGGAGATTTTGAACTAAATCTAGAATTCTTTTTTTCATTTTTTATAATACCATCTACTATTGCCCTTCATAACACTGGGACTAATCAGTGCATTGTGTAGCTCTTATACTGTCGTGGAAAAACAATATGAAGCAGCTGGTTCAAATTGAGAGTTGAGTCTGAGTTTTTTATTCAAATAAGATTACTGTACGTGACATGTTTCATGTTTCATGTAAACTGAGCACATCTCCATTCAGATAAAACGGGCTTCTTATGGTCTGGAGATGGTAACACCCAATTCACAAAGTCAGCAGTTAAAGCTTTGATGACGTCAAATATGTCTCTTTATCTTGCAGATCAGTCGGTTAGGTGCAGTCCTCTTTCCTTATGCCAATGTAAGTGTAAAAGGAATATATTTTGTTCTTGGCAAAAAAATGAAGTTTTCTAGAATCCAGGCGAGATGCTGGAATTATTTGATTTCTTTAACAATACCAATTTCGCATTAGCCACTCTCCTAATGAGAGCAGAATAATGGGCACATTATGTTCCATGCCATCTGTATATTTCCTCCCAGTACTTCTCTCAATCCTGCTAGCCTATGGGCAGAAATCACTTGAGGTTTACGTTAATGTAATCATATGTATGATTCTAAAAACACATCGGTATCCACAGGAGACAATGGATCAAGTTGACATTGTCTCAAAGAATGTGATTAGCCTTTTGGAGAGATGAGGCAGAAGGGGACCATGTAATTGCACAAATACCAACAGGGTTCCATGTTGACGTAGGGAAATAGGATGGTGGTGTGCAAGCTTGCACAAGCGCACCCTCCCACAGGTGACATTCAGCATAGGGGTAATACAGCAGCCCAAAGCCAACCTGGAAGAAAAATGTCCCTTGTTGGTTATTCAGTGTATTCTAAAACAGAATAGAAACAATAAAACACCTAAAACACATAAAGGGAACACAGAAATGAGACAGTCAATGAGTAAATTATTTAAAGGCCCTGTTACTCGTCTAAGCCAAAGTGGCTGTATGTGGAAATGCAAGTAAAGCACACAATAACACTTCAGGGATTTTTGGTATTATACTACTTTTAACTCTGCGTTATTATAGTAACAGCTGTGAGAATTTGCCCCTGTGCAGCGCATTGTTGTCTAAGTATCCTGAAGTTTGTCCAGATTGGGCTTGGCTTGCTAATGGCACACTTGGAGTTTGTAGGAAATGATCTTCCTGCTGGTCAATGCCCGCAGCTGGTGGGTTGGTTATGGTTTGGTTTACCGTAAATGCTGGTTGGGTATTAAGCTGTGGTGAATATCATTAGCTACTAATATGTACCATGTGCCATACACTTTATTTGGGTAAAAGGGGTTTGAGCATTGGGGGACTACCAAGCAGTTTTGTATGTAGTATTACACACACCTAGAGGAAACAATAGATTTAACAAAGACAAGTAAATGTCTTTAATAAGGAGCAAAAAGCAGGGTTCTGTGAGAATGATCCAACTTTAATAGGTAGGGACCTACTTAAAGCAAAGATGGGTTGATAGATCAAGCCCTGTTATGACGCAAAACTAAGAAACAAAAGATGCACTTAACGTAAAGATAACATTAAACAACCTATACCAGTGTTTTGAGAATACCTTCAGACATATCTGCCCCAGTGCAGCACAATATTCTAAATTCATTGGTTATCCAGATTAGCTTTTTCTTTAGCAGCACACAGGGATATACAGTATTTTAGACCACTGTGGAGAATGCCCTGCCGTGCAGAGTACCCTCTATGCCTCAGAGTTCACAGGAAGCCATACTGATATTTGCTCTGCTGCTAATGTATCCTTTAATTATGTATAGTCAGGCATGTGTCACGACATGCACGCCTACATGTTGTGTAAGATTGCCTTTGCATATCTTCAAAGTTTGAAGGGACGCATAACACCTTGTTATGAAATGCTCCTGTTCTCCGAAATACCTGCTCACACTTAGTTTCTTAGGCTGGTTTTGTGATTTTCTTTGTAAATATCCCCTACAGATCATTAGCGATACACCGAAATATTGGTGGCCGAAACATATCGGCCGCAAATTGGATTATCGGCAAAATGGCGGGGGGAAAAAAACACGGCCGAAAAGAATCAGCCGCCAGGGCTGTCTTCAATGTGGGGCAGAGCGTCATATATGAGGGTATAAGGCATTTCTGGGGCAGAGTGGCAAGCCTGGGGGCAGATGTGCATAACTGGGGGGGGCAGGTTGGCAAATAAAAGGAAATAAAATAAAAAATTTCTCAATCATAGCTTTTATCAACCCCTTAACGACAAAGCCCGTACATGTACGGGGTTGCCGTGCAACGTGATAATGACAAATGCCGCTAAATAGCTGCATCGCCACAATAATACCAAAAAGGTGTGAACATGCAGGATCAATACACAAGGGGGAAGCTATCTGGGGCCATTACATAAATCAATACTAAAGCAAAGGGCAGGTTAGGGGCATAAATACTAGACTTGGGCGCTGGCCAACTGTTTGTCTTCGTGTTCGGGGGGGGAAAAATGTTGTATTCCACGAATATTCGCCCTTTCCTGTATTCGGTTTGGGCTAATATTCATGTACATTCTTCATGTTCGTTTTTTTGGCAGCTTTGGCTCCAGGATTTTAAAGATCCGTACGAGCAACTCTATCAGCAGGAGCCACCTCCAAGAGTTAAAGGTCCACATGAACGACCAATAGAGTCGCTCGTACAGACCTTTAACTCTTGGAGTGGGGAGACCATGGTCTCCCCATGCCAAGTTCCACCGTCAGGAGTTAAAGGGCCGTGCAAGCAACGCTATTGGTTCCAGAAGAGGCCCCTGCAGGCGACCAGTAGAGTCGCTCGCACGGCCCTTTAACTCTTGCCGGTGAACCTACGGATTTCCGCTCCCGTTATCTACGTAGCAGCGCAGGGGTTAACCGTAGCGGAAATCCGTAGGTTCGCCTTTAGGAATTAAAGGGCCATAAGAACGACTTTATTGGTCGCCGGCAGGGGCCTCCAGAGAAAGCCCCTGCAGGAGACCAATAGAGTCGCTCTCATTGCCCTTTAACTCCTGACGTGGAACTTGGCCTGAGGAGACCATTGGTCTCCCCACTCCAAGAGTTCAAGGTCTGTATTGGTTGATGGCAGATAACCCCCCTGCCGGCGACCAATAGAGTCGCTCGTACAGACTTTTAAAAACCTGGTAACGCAACTTGGCTGGGGGAGACCACTGGTCGCCGGATTTCCGCTCCCGTTAACCCCTGCGATGCTGCGTAGATTAGGTAGGCTAGATGGGAAAGGGACCAGGGAGATTAGTGAACTAAGACGAACACAAAGATTCTTTGTGTTGTGTGTCTTCGTATACATTTTGCCGCCGCCATGTTCGTATGCTCAGGTATTCAGGCTGAGCAACGAACACGTACCCTTCGTTTTTGTGTGTGGGGGGTTAATTTTCCGTTTCGGCCAAGTACAGCCTGAATTTCCAATTTCAGTCCAGAATTTTCATTTTGTGACATTTTAAACTAATAAAATGGTCATAATTGTCTGCGCTATTGGACTATTTACATGTTCCATTTTGTGGCACATAAACCATTATCGTAAAATGTTTTATTGCCCCATATTTTGTTAAACTTTAAAAATTTTTACCATCATTCTTTTTTTTATGTGATTCACTCTTTTGTGTACGCAAAATGTGTCAACTAACTGCTTGGAGATAACTCTTCCTGGCTTGTGCCTGTGAATCTCACCCTACAAAGTGATGTGTTTTTAATAGTGTGCAATGTTCATTCTGCCCTTAAACTATTTTCACACTCTTTGCTGGTTTTCTCAACAAAACACATTCAATATTACAATGACAATTGAATCTTGACTCAAGGAGACATTCGGTTGTAAACTTGTAGTCTTCCTGTTTGCTAATACGAACAACTTATTTAACGGTAATAAAAACACTAATAAACATGGTTTCGAAAAGGGTGTTTGAGCATAATAGATTCACCCATGCTTGACTTCTTAAATCAATCTTCTACCCAGTGGACACATTGAAAGTATGTTGGTGTTAAGAAATGTTCCAATGGCAACACAGGTGTCTTTACTTAACCAGCTAACACAATGGTTGGACTTTTAAAGGCACTGAGCTGTTTGAGTGACAATCACTGTTTGTTATTTTCATGCACTGTTAGCAGGCACAAACGGTTACCCACAACAACCTTTGAATAATGTCCTGGAAGGACATT
Organism: Spea multiplicata; assembly: GCA_009364415.1. NCBI lineage: Eukaryota > Metazoa > Chordata > Amphibia > Anura > Pelobatidae > Spea > Spea multiplicata. The sequence goes on from VKOC01026924.1 coordinate 4,501, forward strand.
TCTTATGGACAAACTGCTGTGTTCTTCTAGGTAAATCCCTCATTTACTTTACCTGAAACATGAAACACGACAAGGCATTTTGCTTGATGTAACAATGAACATATAAAAATCTGTTGCTGAAAGCTCCTTTTGCATATAAACCATATCTGTCATTTTATTCTTTTTTTATTTGCTTAATCGCCTAAAAAAAAAACAATAGTAAATTTGAAGACGCCTTTTTGGTCTATATGACAATGATCTATCAGTGCTTGCTTTTGTACCACGTGATTCCTGGCAAAAAATATAGAGGGACGGGCTGCCCCCAGGCTGATTCAGATACTTCTGCTGACAATGGTGTTAGTAGGGGCCGTTACGTGACCCCCTGATAGTAGCGCACCAGACAAGGTAAGGGTGTGATGAGATACAATGTGTGATAGAATGAGGAGTGGGTTATGAAAGGGTATAATAGAGTAAGGTGTGGGTGTGATAGAGTGAGAATGTTTTAGTGTGAGTATGTATAAGCATGTGTGTTAGTGTGCACATTAGTTAATAATGGGGCAAAGTGGTCATGGGCACTAAGCTTTACCTGCTCCAGGACCAGATGGTACCAGCCTTACCCTGATCACTCCGGGTAAATCTGTCCAATGGCTCATGCTAGTGCTTTAAGGAAATAAAGCTTTGAATATAGAGAGTCTTGATACTAACATATCCTTGCAGGTTAGTTTGTCCCTATAGACCAGGTCAACATGGAAACTGTTAAAAAATAAGCTTTATATAAGCAAATTATATTTTAATAGAAAACATGTATGAAGGATAGTCAGTCCATTCAGTGAATTTTGAAGAGAGGTCCTGCTAAGCACCATCTACTCCCTGTGTTGGAAAAAAGGATAAACACATGATAGACTAAACTACAATACATTTTATAATGACACATATAATAGAAAAAAATCATAATATCAGAACATTCAAAAGGAAGAAAAAAAAAAGGACTGGACTCTGACCGATATAATTTAGCATGCGTGGCAGCACCCTACACTTTTAAACATTTTCCATAGGCCGTTTCCATTAAAGAATAGGATCCCTGCAGGAGTGACAAAAGGGTATTTAGGATGCGTCATTTCGGGGCTTTCCTGCCGGACATTTGCCAAACATGGAAAAAAAAAATGTCCAAATATTTTTTTGCTCCATTTTCAAGTCTAACCTCCACTTAAGTTTACAGAAGCTTTTGAGAAAATTATTTAATTTTAGTTACTATTGGGAATTTATGTATCATGCAGGGGCGTACCTCGATTATTTGACACCCAGGGCAGATCATGTATTTGACCCCCTCCCCCGCCCACAAAAATATCTTGGCAAGAATATTTATTTCACAAATTTTTAAACTATATGTCAACTGGAAAAAACTATGAATCTGAAAAAAAATAAATTATTAATTTGGAACTAAATTAAGTAAGTTTAAATAAATAACATTTACCGAACAGATATAGTACAGCATAACCCCTATCACTATACTGCTAAGCTAGACATTGACGTGGTAGGTCTCTGCTCCTAAAACAGCCTCCCCATGCCACTGCTGCCCCTTAAACAGCCTGTGGCACCTTTGCCCCTGAAGCAACCTGGCTGTGCCACCTCTGCCCCTGAAGCAACCTGGCTGTGCCACCTCTGCCCCTGAAGCAACCTGGCTGTGCACCGTCTGCCCCTGAGAGCCACCTGGCTGTGCACTCTGCCCTGAAACACCCCGCCTGTGCCACCTCTGCCCCTGAAACACCCTGCCTGTGCCACCTCTGCCTCTGAAGCAACCTGCCTGTGACACCACTGCCCCCAAAGCAGCCTGCCTGTGCACCATCCAGATAAATGCAATCACACAAATTCGTGGTTTATAGTGGTAGTTTCTTTTTCTACCTACAAAAAAATTATGCATATTTGCACCCCTCTTCTCCTTCCATACTGTTATGTTTTATTGTGTCCATATTGGTAATTTTGTATATTGTCAATTATAATATTATTGGTAATTTGGTTTTCTTTTATTTTGTAATATATTTATGAAATTTGCTAGTGCTCTATAAATAAGATGTAAGGACATTGTGGAGGAAATATTAGAAAAAGGCCTGGCTGCATCCAGGAGGGGTGCTATCTGCTAAATAGAGCACCAGGTGGGACAAGCACAGACAAAGAATTCCACTCATTAGTGCTCTTCATCATCAGCCATCAGAAAATCCTGTTCACATGTAGCTGATGATTAGTTTTCTCCAAGTTATTTCTCAATGTTTGTTAAGTAAGTGTCTTCTTTGGCTGCAGCCAGTTGCTTTGGGTAGCACTTGTAAACATGATGTAGAGATGGATATATAACAGCAGGAATTTGACTAATATGCTATTTCTGCCACCTTTAGTCACAAATAGCTGCTTTCAATGTGTAGCAAAATCCCTTCTTTAACTACATTTATCCAAAACAACTCATTGCAAAACAAAAGTTATTGATACTTTGAAATAATTTGTTTCGTTATGTTAACCACTATAATAGAGACAGTTCCACTTGAAAGCATCATTGTTCATGTGGTGCCATGGAAGGGGGTATCATGGAACCTGAAGTGACAATAAGCCTATTTCTATTGTAGCCCTATCTTGACTGGAGTCATACTTACCCTTTCATGGCTACCTCATGACCTCCTACAGTGAAACCCTGAGACTTGGCTAGGGGGAGATTGGCATACATGTGTCAGTGCCTTCACCTATCTGAATATCTAGGTTATAGATATGTCTTCCTCTCACCCTACTGATGGATTTGGGTCACCAGACTTGCACCTCCGGAGTTGCCTAGTCCAAAACACCTTCTGCCCACCATAGTCCATAGTCCTAAATGCTACACTAGTCAAACGTGTGAGATCCTATCAGATCTCCAAGCTGATAAAGAATTAGATTAGTATATATATATATATATGCATCCTACTTACAGGATACACTTGATATGCACTTTCTGCACCATGTGGAACATGTGTGTCACTTGCCACAGTAAAAACTTACAAAGACACGTTGATACATTTTAACTTGAATGTAGATTAAGAATAATTCAAAACTAAGGCAACAATGAAAGTTGCCGAGACATTTGTGGAGGGTGGGGAAGTAATTAAAATAATAAATCAACATGTCACAAAATTGTGGGCTTATTCACACAATAGAGAATTTATGAGGTTTTTCGGGGCACAGCTATTCAATTAAAAAATTTAGGTTGACGTAGCAAAGTTAAATTTTTTATTAACGGACATTTTTGCCTTACTTTTAAAATTTTCTTACAGTTCACTTGATATTGTATGCTTTGTGAATAGACACCTTGGTGTACAAAATACAGTGTTGTTTCCACAAATCAGTATATTATAAAACAATATTTAATCATGTAAACATAATATAAAAACAATTTGTTAGGATACTAATGGAGTATTCTTCACTGTAACACTTCAAGTTAGACATAATAGATTCACTGGAATTAAAGAACAGGCAACAAACCATATATATCATGAAAGCTAACATAGATGCCACAATTGACCCTTCAATATCAACTTTAGATCATAAATTAGAGTTACATGCTTCTGAAACCCATGACCCATGTCCGGAACTTTTAGGAGAACTACTGCTGCAGGCATACCAATATTCTGGTCAGGTGACATACTTTAAATGAGCCAAATTTATGTCAAAAAAGGAAGAAGAGGGGAAGCATGCCTACCCAGGAGATGGCAGCCTAAAAGCTCAGCTCTGCAGCATACCCAGGCAAATCTGTATCCATCCGCCTCCCATCTGGAAGATGGGGAAACAGAAGCACCCCCACAGTCAATCCAGACATACGGAGCAAATGCTCAGCCACCATCCCCCAATATGGCTTCCTTTCTCGCCAGCACATCCTCCTGTAGTGATGCGGCTTGCTGTCACTGTGTACTGTGAAAGACTTGGAGAACAGGCCACACAAACATAGTGTGAGGGTTAGAGACCTTAGGGAATTGGAGGGACCAGAAGACCTCCATGTCATTCTACAACGGCTGTTCAACACAAATTTAGGCTAGAACATGGACAAATGTTCACATTTGCTACAGTCTTCCAAACAGAGGACAATGCACCCGTCTGACCTCCGTCCTGCTCTCCCTTATGGAGTTTAAGCAAGGTATCCTTATCCTGGGAGGTGATGTCAATCTCTCTCCTGACCCCTGTGTGGATATATCGGTGGGGACCTCTTGTGCTCCTGCCTCGTTAATTTGCCACTTTGGATCTAAACTACACAAACATAGGCTGCTTGACTGTTGGAGGGTGATGCATTTGAGGGAGAGGGATTACATGTGCTATTCTGCCTCCCACAAATCTTACTTAAAGATTGACTTCCTTCTGATGGAGCTTGGAGGGCAGCTAGTTAGGTCGGATCACTTCCCGGTCAAAGTTCACCTTAGGGCCCAGTTGTACCGTACAACTAAACTTCTTGGAGAGTAAACAAGTCCTTGCTTTCAGATAGTGGCACACTCCAGGAAATAGAAACCTTCTGAAGCATTTCTTTGAAGAGAACTCCGACTGTGAGGTCGGCCGATCCTCAGGCTCATAAATGTGTACTTAAATCAGCAGAGCTTCTTTTTTTGAAGAAGCAATGATACCAGGAGCTTTTAGACCTCTCCCAGCACGTAGCGACCCTTGAGGCCACTCACAAAGAATCTTGCAACAACCACACTTAACTAGAATTAGTGAATCTGATTAATTGCAACACAAAACACGAACATGGCAACAAATGCAGGAAACTGATAGCTTGCACACTTCGGACCAAACAACAGTTGCTTTACATAAGTAAATTCATAAGTGCTGACGGTACAGTCTCTTGCTTTCCTGCTGACATTTTTAACCATTTTTGTCAGTACTACAGGTCCCTGTATTCCCTCCGGGGGGAGGATTTGGGTAGGGGGGGTCAAGAGGTAACTTGATTCAAGACTATCTGAGGACACATGTCAACCTGAGGTGGTGAGGAGGTTTCAGCTGCAATGAAATCTATGAAGGCAGAAAGGATTTCGTGCCCAGGTGGCCTTCCTCTGAGGTATTACTGGACATCTCGCTTTTGAAAACTGACTTAAAACTATTTGCAAAGGTCTTTTGTTAGGGCATCTGGTACATCTGGACCAAACAAGGTTTATCGTGGGCAGAGAGGTGTCCTAAACATTGTCCATATGACCCGGCTGACTGTCAGAGGTTCTTTCTCCTGTCCACGGATGTGGAGAAGGGCTTCGACAGGGTGGCTTGGGATTTCATGTTCCAGAGTCTTTGATGAATGTTCTTAAAACTATTTGCAAAGGTCCTTGCAGCTGGACATCAACAGTTGCTAGGACGCCTAGTACATCCGGACCAAGCAGGGTTATCCCGGGCAGGGAGGGGCCTTAAACATTGTCATATGACCCGAGTGACTGTTCAGACGATCCTTCTCCTGTCCACGGATGTAGAGAAAACCTTTGACAGGGTGGCTTGGGACTTCATGTTCCAAACTCATTGATGTATGGGGCTTGGCACACTTTGGCTCAACTGGATAATGGACCTCAGTGGAGGGATTTATCCATGCTGCACCAATTGCAAAATTGAAATGCATCGATGGGCCCTCCCTCACAGCATTTATGGCATGGGAAAGTAAAGTTGTTAAAATTAACATATTACCAAGGGTAATGTACCTCTTTCAAACCATACCAAATTCTGTTCTCCAGGGTTTCTTCCCCCCGTGGGAAGTCCCGCTTCGACAATCTCCCGTGCCGGCACTCCCCCCGTGGAAAGTGCTGACTGGGGAGGCTGTCTCGGTGTATCAGAGAGTAGGATGCAGGTTTAGCATCAGTCTCTCGGCCTGCACCACCATTGTAAAGAAAATTATTTTCTGCTCACTGGCATCTCCAGGTTTCACTAGGATTTCTGAATGTATTGTAGTGACTTCAAATCCAGTCACTTGAACATCCCTGCCTTGAACAATTGTGTGTGTATGATTTGTTTTTGAACATCTTTCTAACGATCGCAGCACTCCCTGAAATGTCTTTACACTGGTTTCACCTTTTACGCTGACTTTTATTTAGTTCCCCATCGACTCTGCAAAGGCTGTTGCTTATTTTTTTCTAACTTTTTAGACAATCATCGCGGCTGCTTTCTAATTGTTGTGATTATTTTAATTCTTTAGAAATATAGAGCATCAGCTACAACACATGCAACTTGCGCGGTGTCTTCATCAATCCATTTTCTTAGATAATAACACCCATTCTAAAAAATCCTTCCTCAGATCCCTTCTGTCTGACTATCTCCCTATCTCTCTGCTTCCTTTTACCTCTCAGTTGCTTGAACGGATTGTGTACTATCGCCTTACTAACTTCCTTTTCTCTAATTCCCTCCTTGACCCTCTACAGTCTGGTTTCAATCCCCTTCACTCTACTGAAACAGCTCTAACAAAAGTCTCCAATGACTTGCTCTCTGCCAAAGCAAAAGGTCACTTCTCCATTCTGATACTATTGAATCTCTCTGCTGCTTTTGATACTGTTGATCACCACCTCCTTCTTGACTCATTTGCTTCTAAAGGCATTCGAGATACAGCTCTCTCCTGGATCTCCTTGTATCTAACCGTTCCTTCTCTGTCAGCTTCTCTGGCAAGACATCATCACCCCTTCCACTTTCGGTTGGTGCCCCCCAAGGTTCACTCTGTTCTCTCTTTATACTTCATCTCTTGGCAAACTAATCAACTCATTTGGCCTCCAGTATCATCTATATGCAGATGATACCCAAATCTACCTGTCTTCTCCTGATCTCTCTCCATCTCTCATGTCCCGTATTACCAATTGCTTGTCTGCTATTTCTTCATGGATGTCACAACGCTACCAGAAACTTAATCTTTCTAAAACTGAACGCATTATCTTACCTCCTTCCATCCCCACTCTCTTTCATCCTTCACATTCAGTCCCTCGCCAGATCCTGCCACTTGCACCTAAGAAACATCTCTCGCATCCGCCCATTCCTCACCCAAGAATCTAGAAAAACTCTAGTTCATTCACTTATCATTTCCCGTCATGAATACTGCAACACCCTTCTGGTTGGCATCCACTGTGCCACGGGGTCAGGTAGCGAAGGAGGATCCAACTATGCAGATATGTAGACGTAGAGCAGTCCAGTAAACAGTCCGTGATCAAGGGCAACGGCAAGCAGCGAGGTCAAAACGTATCCGAGGTCTAGGCAGGCAGATCAGAAGCATAAACGGTTAAACAGGTCCGAGGTCAAGGCAAGCAGATCAGAAGCATAAACGGTTAAACAGGTCCGGAGTCGTAGGCAGGCAGCGCAGAATCGTGGTCAAGTAACAGGCAAAGATCGGTACACAAGGCAATAGATAAATGGCAGGGAACAGCACACCCAATAAGCATTACACTTTGAACGGGTAAAGACAATGGAAACAAATGGGGCTTAAATAGGGGATGGTACTCACAAACACGGCGTTGCATGCGTGGCGTCCGTCGCGCGACGTAGTCGCGGCCGCGGCAGACCTCCGATGCGTCATACCCGCGGTCCCGGCAGTACGAGGAGGTGCCCTGCCGCGACGCTGATGTGTCCGCACGGCGTCGGAGGCAGTGACGGGCGAGACACACTGTCTTGACTCTCTACTCTGCAGTCTGTCCTAAATGCTGCTGCTAGGCTTGTCTACCTTGCACGCCGCTCCTCTTCTGCTTCCCCACTCTGCGAAACCCTCCATTGGTTCCCTATTACCTTTAGAATTACATTTAAAATCCTGGTACTAACATATAAGGCCCCCATACATTTCGGCCCTCATAAGCAGATACTCGATCATTATGTTTTTCCCATGAGCTAAGTCTCTCCTCCTCATTTATCACCTCTTCCTTTTCCCGTCTACAAGATTTCACTCGAGCTGTCCCATATCTCTGGAATCTACTTCCACAGAACCTTCAGCACTCACTCTCCCTCCCAACATTCAAGAAACATCTCAAAACTCACTTCTTCAGAGAAGCCGCACCATCTTAGCTGCTAGAACTTCCTTGTCACAGATACAACCATCAAACTACCTCTCACACTCTCTGTGCCTTATGTTTGTCACTCCATTCCCTCAAGATTGTAAGCTTGTGAGCAGGGCTCTCTCCACCTAATGTATCGGTTTTTCTTAGTTTGTCAATTCTCGTCTTATCATACACCTTGAATATATGTATTGTATTAAGTGCTGCGTAAATTGTTGGCACTATATAAATAAAAGATATTATTATTAATAATAATAACGTCCTTGAGAGTTTTTCTCCTTGTCTTGAGAGTTCAGATGACTAATAATAAAGCCATGTAGTTCTTCAAGGTAGCAGTTAATAGTTGATATGTGTATTCTGTAAAACAAATATCAATTACATGTGGCGTTTGTGTGATCTCCATATCAAATTTCTGGCTGGTCTCGGTTATTTTGTGCACATTGTAATCAATTCTCTGTTTATTGCACATTTTGGAATACAATACAGAATCACATGTACAAAGGTAAAAACAAGTCACAGTAGAAAAAACTTGGATTTCACAAAGTGTACAGAGGAGTTGATACAATCAATAATGTCACAAAATGTACAATGTTATTCTGCATATTATACAAACAAATAAAGTAGTGGCTGACAAGTACAGGCTTTACAAAAGTGTGACGTCACAGAGATGGATTACAGCAATAACAACGTGTAAACAGTGGTACCCAAACAAATGTTATACAGAATATGTCAGATGGCTGGTGGAAAGATCGTATGCAGCTAAAGGAAGCTATATGATAAGTAAGTAGGTACCTTGGAATAAATGAAAGAATTAATAGACTAACAGTCTCAAAATTAAAACAAATAAACTCTATCCTGCGACCCGATGGCATGAAAAGGAATTTTCAAAGGAAAGAGGTGTCAGGATGGTTTTCTAAGTTAGCGACATAGGACCTCCAATGGAACCGCCAAAGCTCATTTGTATGGCCCATACCCCTGGCAGACCATGTGAGAGCTTTCATATGATAAATAAATTCAACACGGTTGAACCAGGACGCCACAGATGGGGGATCAGCGGACTTCAAGGATCTTGCAATTATCGTAATAGCTGCATTCATTTGTGGAAAGTAATTTATTTATTACATGTTTTGTAGGGCATATCATTGTGATGAAGTAAAATGGAGGTTGGTGATGCCTCAAAATCAGGATTAGCCGCCTCCCTGATAACCTTTACAACAGAGTCCCAGAAGGGTGATATGACTGGACAGGAGCACCAAATGTGAAGCACAGAGCCCGGCTGCGAATCATATCTCCAACAAATGGGTGAGATGTGAGGTAGGAATCTATTAAGGTCCAGAGGAACCCTTTACCAACGGGAAATGACCTTAAAAGCAGTTTCCTGGACTCTACTACATATTGTGCCCTTGTGTGTTATTAAAAGAATTTTCTCTCAATCCTCTAGTGAAAAGGTACACCCCTGTCTCCCAGAGGCTGAAGTAGTATGGTTTAGAAACCCATAACTGTGCCAGTTGAAGGGAATTTAATTTAGAAAGCAGATGGGGGGCTCCACCCTCCCAAGACACATTTTTTCAAACAGAGTGAGAGGTCTAGGAGCTGCACTCAACATACCGGACGTTTGTGCACATTGTAGACATTTTGTAGGCAAAATCCAACAAATATTATTGAATACTATTTTTTATCTCTGAAACTGAGCCTGCAACATGTTGGTATGCTAGTTGGACCTATGTAGAGCACACCAAATTTCCAGAGAACAATGAAGTAGCAGTGCTTGTCTTTCATCCCCCCTTAATGCTTCCAGGATGACTGTTAAGAACCCGTGTTCGTATTTTCACCACCGGTTAAAATGCCTGATATGGTTGCTATAATTTTTCCCCATGTCACATTACTACATTGAACAGCTTTCTTAACAGCTTTCATAAGACATACAGCTCCTCTTTCTTCAGATTGCTGTCACTTTTCCTTCCACTGTACTCCCAACACTCTTCTACCCTCCCCTTAAACATGGCCTTTATTACTCTCTTATGTCCTAACACTTCATGTATTCTAATATTTTGTTTTCTTTTCTTCCACAAAAAAAGATGTTAGAACACATGAAGTGTTAAGACATCCCTGTGCTATATTTGCCTTAAAACAACCTCCCTACGCTATCCTTGCCCCAAACAGCCTCCTTGTGCCATCTTAGCCCCAAACAGTCTGACTGGGTGATATTTGTCCCCTAACAGCCTCAACAGCCTCTTTGTGCCATCTTTACCCAACAGCCTGCCTGTGCCAACTTTACCAAAACAGCCTTCCTGTGCCATCTTTGTCACGAACAGCATACCTGTGCCATTTTTGCCATAAACAACCTAACGGTGCCATATTTACCCCAAAACAGCCTGCCTCTGCCATATTTGCCCCAAACAGCTTGCCTTTACTATCATCCCCCCCAAAACCAGCCTCCCTGTGCCATCTTTGTCCCAAACAGCCCACCTGTTCCATGCTTGCCCCAAACAGTCTGTCTGTTTCATCTTTGCCCCAAACACGCTGAATGTGCCATCTTTGCCCCACTCATTCAAAGATACTCATTTACTTCATAAATATTCCCCCTCACCCTCTTACCTAAACTGCGTTATGGCGCCCGCACACTTCCTTACAGGCCTGCTGCTCACCTCTGTGTTGCTCGCTCACTGTGCAAACAACTTCTGTTTTACTGCCCAGTGAAAGCAGGAACGCAATAGGGTCACGTGACTTTAGGTAACGTGACTCTGCTGGGTTGCTGCAACCACTGGGTGGTACAAAAGACGTTGCTTACCTGAAAGAGTTATTATCACCCTACATCCCAACTCGCCCTCTTCGATCCACATACTTGGAGTCTGCACAAAATCAGGCTCCAATACATTCTGCAAGGTGCTCCTACACTCTGGAATTCTCTGCCACATAAAGTCAGGGAGGCCCCATATTTAGAGACTAAAAGAGACCTAAAACTATTTTGTCCCAAGCATTCAGCTTAATCCCATCTATTGCTTCACATTAATGCCCCTTTTGCCCCGTGTTAAATACAGTCCTGAGCAAACAGGATAATGACAACTGTTACTGCTTTTACTGTTAAAATTCACAGAAATTATCTTATTACAAAGCTCCTTATTCTTTAGCCAGAAATGTGTAGAACATAAATGTCCCAGATCTCTAGAAAACTGCTCAAGGTAAATTTCATCAAGAAAACAGTACCTGTCTCTTGAATCTAGCTATATACCTATAATATTATAGGATCCTGCTGACCTGCTAGGAATAGACTGCTCCTCTCCTCCACCTGGCTCCTCTCATCCTGCTGGCACCTCTCATCTGTTAGCTGCTGGTTGCTGGCTGTCTCCCTCCAATTTACATGCTGCATATTCGGGCTCAGCTGCTGGTGATGTCAGATGCAGCATGAGAAGAGAGCGCAAAACTCTTGCTCACACTACATCTAAGCTCCCACGCGTTTATTCATTCGGAGAGTCTCTTTCCACAACAAATACAAAGTTCGGGACCCAGGCAGGGATCAAAACTAAAAAAATCAATGAGTGAGTCTCTGACTGCACGGGTTTCATTTCTCACAGCACGAATGTGTCGATAGACACGTTAAAATAGCCCCTGCTGCTGTTTCTTTTTCTGCTTGTCCCCAGTGAAATATGCAGTGTAGGAGGGTGTGTGAATGAGTATGTGTGAATGAGTGAATGAATATGTGTGAATGAGTATGTGTGAATGAGTGAATGAATATGTGTGAATGAGTATGTGTTTATGTATAGGTGTGTGATAGCATGTGTGTGTGTAAGTGGGGCAAAGATGGCGCAGGCAGGCTGTTTTGGGGCAAAGATGGCATAATGAGTCTGTTCTGGGGCGAAGATGGTGCAGGAAGGCTGTTTTAGGCAAAGATGGCAAAGCAAGGCTGTTTGGAGACTAATATGGCAGAGACATGCTGTTGGGAGACAAATATGGCAGAGACATGTTGTTTGGGGTCAAAGATGGCAAGTCCTATGCCTCCAATCTGGGTACTGGCAGGTCCTGTGAATGCAATCTGGGTGCTGGGACAAGTCAGGGCTGGCCTTTGGCGTGTGCAACATGTGATGTATGTCTGCAGTTTATGGTTTTGCATCCATCATTTATTTGATCTATACCTTCAGTGCTGAGTTTGCTTACAATTGTTCAGTTGCTCTATACCTGCAATGCACGTTTCCATGTGTTATTTATTAATACCTGCAAATACAGGGTTTATATGTCATATTCAGGTGATCTATGCTTGCAATGCTGTTTTTCCATGTGTTTATTTGATCTATACCTAAACTACACGAGGGAGGAAAAGGGAGGTATGGTACAGTGAAGGAGGGGACAAAGGAACTCTTGGGTGATGACAGGGAGAGGGGGCACCATGGGGTGGCCCACACAGGGCACCTGGACACCCTAAGGCTGGCCCTAATCACGTCTCGTAAGTCCGTTTGGGTTACTCATGGACCCGCACCATTCATTTGCTATACGATCACCATAGTATTGTGCTCCTCCCCTGCCCTGTGTGTGTGGTGTGAGGACGTCACGTTAGGGTCAGAAGGAGTAAGGACCGCACTGACTCTGTGGAGTCAGTGTGGCAAGTACTTTAGTTTTTATAGGGTTTTTTGGTGTTGGGGAGGAAAGTGTGATCACATGGACTGGGGTTGAGGGGTCCCAAAAAAATGCTTGCCCAGGGTTTAATCAATATTAAAGGTGGCCCTGTAATCAGGCATTGAAAGCATTAGGCATTTTACACAATGCCCTGAAACGCCTGGTATGCACACAATGTTTAGAAATGTTGTAATGTCAATGAGTGATTTTACACTTTGCATGTAACATACAATTTTCTTCACAGAGCAGCACTCCACCTCTCCAAGTTACTGTACAAAATGTGATACTGGTCGTTTTTCTTCTGCTTCTTCTTTTTCTTCTATCAGCTCCTAGACCACAAAGGCTTGCATTGTTAATATGTAGGGTAAGGAAGAGAGGACCCAGGGAGCATCTGCAAATATCCATCCCTTTAAAATAAATTTTATGGATTGTATTTTTGTGGGGGGGTTTTATTCCAGGATAGTAGTTTCATAGAAGTTGACATTTATATATATAATATTAGGTTGTAGTATTTCAGATTGCAAATGATTGTTAAAGTATCTTGCTGTAAACAATACAATATTAACTAATTCTGCTCAACTCATTTTTTTAACGTACATTAATCAACACTTTTAATTGGTGTAGGCTCTGATGACACGCAGGAGCAATGTGGCTCATCTAGCTTACTTGTTTTTTATGTCTCATAACAACCTTATTGCTTGGTCCTTGGCTTTGTCATCACTTTATTAATCCAGAACAAGCAGGACTGTCCCTTTATAAGGCACACTGCATCTACCACTTCTGCCTGAAGGCTGATTCAATCTGCATATTTTTGCTGGATAAACACCATTTACATCACATTCTGAGCCCACTGTTTTAGAATATAGCCTTTTATTAGCATTTACTGTTCTATAAATGTTCTTCTATCCTAAACTTTATACAACCCCATTATGTAAGCATTTCTATTATTTCCCTTTTTTCAAAAGCTTTTTATTAAGCATCACAGAATGGGTACAAAGCGTACTGCACAATGTAAGGTGCAGAATACCAAGTTGCATGACGTACATTATATGGACAAAAGTATTGGGAGACCTTACTATTACACCAACAGGGGCTTTTATGACATTGGATTCTAAATACATAAACAGTAAGGTGTACTTGACCCCCCTTTGCAGCTATAAGAGCTTCCATTCTTCTAGGAGGGCTTTCCACAAGATTTTGGAGCGTTTTTGTGGAAACTTTTGCCCATTCATCCCCAGTAGAGCATTTGTGATGTCATGCACTGATTTTGGACAAGAAGGCCTAGCTCGCAATCTCTGTTCCAGTTCATCCCAAAGGTGTTCAATGAAGTTGAGGTCAAGGCTCTGCGCGGGCCAGTCAAGATCTTCCACACCAAACTCATCCAACCATGGACCTTGCTTTGTGCACTGGGGCACACACATGCTGGAATAAGATAGAAATTTGTTCCCCAAAAGTTGAAAGCATAGTATTGAATTGTCCAAAATGTCTTAGTGTGTCCCCTTCAGCATATCATGACATTGTCCAAGACATTTTAGACAATGCTATGCTCATTGACATAATGATAGGATTTGACTGGCATGTAATGAGCATAACTGAAGTACGGGCATGACATATATCTTAAATCTAGTTGTGGGTAGAAGCTCTGATCTCTCTGACAGTCAGTGTAGCAAGCGTTGTAAGAAATCAACTTTTTAGTGTAGCGCAGAAAGGCAGGCATGCAATATTATAAAGTCTGGCAGATCGGTACTGAATATTTTATTATGTTTCAACAATTAATTTTATTAATTTTCCAAATTCGCCCTTACGAAAAAATTACTGCAGTTTTTCTGAAGTAATACTGCAGTTTTTTGGACATGAAAAAACGGCAATACTGCACCTTTACTGCAGTATTACTGCACATTTACTGCAGTTTTACTGAATTTGTACTTCACTGTACTGCAGTTGTACTGCAATTATTTTTGTACGGAAGTACAAATGCAATAAAGCTGCAGTACATTGAAGTACAACAGTAGGTTTGCAATATACAAAAAAAGTGCTGTAAATGTGCAGTAATACTGCATCAAGTGTAGTAGAGTGAATAGATCAAGTGTAGTAGAGTGAATAGAAAAGTCTAGTGCCTTATGCAGTAAAATAGTTACCCCCTTGTCTTTCTGCCACAGGAGGCAGTGATACAAGTATGTATCCAGTAATCCCTTAATGAGGCATCTGATCCCACTTTTCAGTGGGTTTCCTGCAATAAAACCAGGGTTTCATGTTTGCGTAAAATACATTAGGATTTTATTCTGCTTAATGGGTATGCTGAGTTCGGCTACATTCCAGGATACAACCTTAAGTTTATTGCCTACTCTTATGAGGGCAGAAGAATCTATTGTTATGTGGGCACACATGTTTTAAACCTGAATTTGTTGCCTATATTGCGAACACTGTTACCGTCTTCTGTGTCCCAGCCTACCAGGCGAGGATCCCTGCCCACAAAATATTATGTCAAAGAAATAAAACATGAACTCACTAACTTTACATTTAAAGTCCCCACATTCGAAATGTGGCGACTTTAAGGTGAGGGGCTCTTCTCCACCATTGAGTGTTGTGGTAGAGGATGTTGTTGGCTGTCAATGAAGCTTTGTATTTTCTGCGATTGTTCAAAGAAGTATGTCTGATTGATGAAACTGATTCTGAGCTTTGCCAGATAGATCATGGTAAATCTAATCCTCTTCTCTATCAATTTTTTGCACAATGCAGTGATTTTTTTATGTCTGGCAGAACAGTCTTGGAAGTCTGTTTTTGTTGTTTTCACAGTAAATTTCGGGTTTTGCCCCGAAGGTGCCTAGATTAGGAAATAAGAAGTTTAAAGCCTCGTGGTTACGTAGACTACACTTATGTCGGACCTCTCCACTGATGATGTTTTTTGGGGAGAAGCAACGTCCCAGGGGAATTCACAGCCGATGGAACTGGAACTGTAATTTTGGTCAAAGACAACAATTTCAGATGGCTATAGAAGGAGAGCTGTTACAGATATCAACCAATAAGACACAACTGGCGACCTTAGAACAACAGCATAGCGAACATGATCAGGTAGAGATAAAAAAATGAAATATCTAGCCATGCAAAAAAGTTACAAATCCTCATAGACAAATTGAATGATCTAGAAAACAGGATTAGGATGAATAACTGGGATAATTGGGATTCCTGAAAAAGTACCTATGCTACAAAAATGGTTACCGGAGGCCCTGCAACTACATTTGGAGGCACCCATCCAGATTGAAAAGCTTTATCAACTGGAAAGGTGAAATGACAAATGGAACCAAGACCAATGATTCTGAAACTAGTGGACTATCGAAACATACTGAGGTGGTCTATTAGTCCCCCAGGGTTGCGTTGTTGGGGCTACTAGGGTCAAAGTATCCAAGAATATGTAGATTTCCTCATGTGGTGATCGCTGGGTAATGTCAAGTTTAGTCAGCATCTTATAGGGATAATTTCTTTAGGCAAACAGCCGTGTTAATGGTAACAACGAGAAAGAAGCAAAATAAAAGAAATATGGTTTGACAAATACTTGAGGGCAATGTCATTTGTTGTTTCTACCACTTTATATGACTTGAGATGGCGTTGTTTCGTAGTTTGCACTCAGAATCTTGCAAAAGTGCCTCACTATCCCAAAGATCTGGGGGTTCAGCCCATGTTACTCCCCTTACCAGGCTTTTTGTTTCCCCATTGGTTTGAGTAATTATCAATGATATGTGGGAGGCGTAATGGTGCGCTTCAGTTATAATCAGAATTCATAAGATGTCTTTTGTGTTGACTCTTTTCTATTAAGTTGTGATGCCACCACTTGTTCAGCACGTTGAGAGTGTGTTCATACATGGGCATATGTCTCTCTAAAAATCCAGCCAGATCCAAATTAGCATGGCCGACCTTGTGGGCCCCGTGTGAGTCTATTATGATGTGAGTGTAAAGGTGTCTTTCATCTACCCCAGATTGCCCAGGCTTCCTGCGTGACTTTAACCACCCCACCATTCTATTGTTTTATCGCAGGCAGTATGATGAAGAATCAGGGTGTCTAGTAGACAGGGCTAAAAATATATACAAATGGATGAAGCTGCCTAAATGGGCATATGTGAATCAATAAATTGACTCATTGCTTGTTGTACCAAGAGAGATTAGTTGTACCTTTTATTTTGTAGAGATGATATTTCAAGAATAAGGAGGATGCAACAATTTTGAAATTTAAGAAACCCATGTCATTTAAGGGCATGCCGTTTAGACTAGTGGTCTCTAACAAATGGCCCAGCATTCTCTTCTTGTTTTTATAAATGTTGAATGATACCCTTTTTGTCATTACTTGTCCTCTTCACACTCTTACAAGTAATATGCATAAATTGATTTGGAAAGCTAAATCCCAGTGCCTTCAAAAAATGAACTTGTTTGCAACATTCTCCTTGGCTGTCTGTTCACTTTATGCCCCTATATTTTCTAAAGAAGCTCTAGCTACCATTAAACTATAGTAAGCGTAGCATTCCCAGAACACTGGATATTTACAACCAACACAAAAAATAACATAGTTTACTCTAGTCAAAATGTAGCGTTAAGCCAAGTCTACTAACAGTTTTCCTACAGAACCCTTGTTACATATTCCTGTTAATCCCCTTGCTCAAACTAAATTATTCTACACTGTAACCCTTTTCATTCACGGCAGGAGCCCAAATGCCATACTGATATTCTAAGACAAGACTGCACAACTCCAGTCCTTAAGGGCCACAGTCAAATCAGTAATTCTTTCTACCTTTTTCTAAAGAAAAGTGGTTTTATGAATTTGAAGCCCTGTGAACCACTATTAGCCACAGCACCAAAAAGCCTTCTACCTCCAAACAGATGACACAGGCAACACCATTAAGACAATACTTCACTTCTCCGCCAGTTGCACCATCACGTATTGTGGACCCCCAGATGGTGCTGAGCCACTAGCAGCAAGAAAGTAATGGAGAGGGCTTCGCCAGCTCATTGAGTTTGGCATTCCCCACTTCCCTTGCACTCAATTTGCAAATGCTCATGACTAACAAGGAACCCCTCCTCCCTGCTTGCTCAGATTAAGCAAACAATCTGGAATGAGAAACAAGGCCTTTGTACAAATCTCTGCCTGGGAATTTACATCCCGCCGCTAGCTCCCCAAACTAAGTGCTGCTAAATTCCTTGCACTCCTCACTAGGAATTTTTACTTAGAGAAACGCTGAAATTACGCTTAAGTGAAAACTCATCAGGGGACATGGCCCCCTCTGTTATCTGAGAGGCCCATAAATATGTGACATGTGTATGACATACAGGCATTTAGACAAACATGCCACAAGTGAGATGAGAAAACCTGAGGCTGAAATTGCCTCCTAAGTCAGTCAGGTCCACTTGTTGGATACAGTACTTTAAAGCTTTCTCTCTGAAGAGGATTTTACCCTCCTCACTGGCCTTCATGTAAATATTAACAATCTTTTGCTAGCTTGTATCAAGCGCTCAAACTCAAAAAAAGATGTACCATGTGCTTGGCAACAAATGTGGTAAAGTTGCGGCTAGGGCTTTGAAAAACCACATAATTACCAACTACATCCCCCAAATGACACATAAATAGGATAGGACGCAAATGAAATTTGATCATATCGCAACATGTTTTCACCAGTATTACACTGGCCTTTACAATATTTCACCTCCAATGGGCTCACATAGACACCACATGGGAGAGCCTTTTCAAGACATATCTGAACACACATTTGTGTAAAACACTTATCTACATTTGGATAAAACACTTACAAGCCAAGTCAACTGACAACCCAATCTCTCAAGAGGAGGTCTCGGAGGTGATTAAAAACCTCCCTAGCGAAAAGTGCCCGGGCCCTGATGCGCTTGGATTCTTAAATTACAAAACTTTTCAAGACAGCTTGACCCTGTATCTAACTGCACCTCTCAGTTTCTTAAGGTAGGGCACAACTTGCCTTCCCAGAGCTGGAAGAAATTATTATTGTCATCCCGAAGGATGTTAATCCCTCGGATGCGTGTGCTAGCTACAGACCCATCTCCTCTATTTAAAAATATTCACCAAGATCCTGGCCAACAGACTAAGATGTTTTTTGCCACCCTTTATCCACTCAGGTCAGGTGGGTTTTATCCTTAGCCATGAGGCAAGCAATAATACTACCAAATAATAAACCGGATCCACCTGGAAAACAAACAGAATATTGATCATTCTGCTGTCTCACTTTGGAGAGTGGGTCTGGATTGGCTCCAACAAGCCCAAATTAGGGCTAATTGATTACTTACAGCTCCTTTTGGGGTTCCCAGTGGCACAAGACATAGATGTCCCTTGTTGCCCTGGCTTTTTGTCTTACCTTTAGAACCTTTCTTGTTAGTGGTCCACTCTAAAAAGGAAATTCAGGGCCTTTCTGCTTGTAAGGGGAGTATTAAAATAGCCACCTACAGGGATGATGTTGTTTGTTATCACAAATCCTCATGTGGCCTTTCAAGTCATCTCGAATAGGTTTGCCAAATATGGACACCTGTCAAACTTAAAAATTATTTTCATAAAATCTGAGATTTTAAACATAAACTCATCAGAGATCCATTGGGAACTGCTGCAAAACAATTTCACTTTATGCTGGTGCCCCTTCCACCTAAAATACTTCAACCTTAATTTTCCACCTTTGCTCAAACTCGCCCAATGGTCCCTACCTCATTTCACATGGACAGACAAGATTAATGTAATAAATTAATGTAATAATGAATGTCTTCACATGAACTCTATATTCCCTTCAAACATTGCCAATAAAAATTTCCAAACAGTTCTTCACTATGTTGAAGACTATGGTTACGGGGTTATGTGTTAAGCCGCTCCCCAGCTAGGCGGAAATACTCCCTATTGCAAAGACGCAACACAATATACTGAGACATATCAGGAGTCAGCATACAAATTAATGGCAAGATGGTATCTTACGACAATGATTCTACACAATTTTTTCCCATTTGCTTCTGAGATATGCTGGAGATGTGATAAAGAGACTGACTCCTTATTCACATCTGGTAGAACTACAAAAAAACTAACGTAATTTTACTAAAGAACTGAGGGGCTCTAACTTTTCCTCTGATCATTTGGTACCTTTTGCAATTTTTTTAAAAAAAAGTCTAATCGTGATTATGCAGAATCTCCCATATGCTTTTGCCCCATTCCCTGCTATTTTGGCTTGCACGTGATACACTCAACGTGAGTCAGCTTCAGCGCTGGCTCTTTAAACGATCTAAGGCAAGTCTAATAAACTCCCCATGCAAATGCACAGAAAGCACTCCCAATGATTTCGATGCAGTCAATCAGTGGGGCAAAACATTGGACCATTTGACCATGGAAGAGGCGATGCAGCCTATTTTATTTATTTATTTTGTATATTTAATGAATGCATAGCAAAGTACTTATACAGTGTAAAGGGTTCCTGCCTAAGCCCCTTGAGTGCCCTTTAAGGTGCTTTACTAGAAAACAGAGGGTGTTAAGGAATAGTCACAATAAATAAATAATAATACTCCTTTCTCGGGAAATTGTGCCGTTGCTTAATCTCTTTACTGAACATTAAATGAACGCCACAAAATAAAAATTGCCCTGCATTCATGTCGACAGGTTGTTATGGGTTCACTCCTTTGTTAATCATGACACACTGTTCAACCTGTTTTTTCCCAGTTGTTCTTGCCAGGCATTGTGTTGTTAACAGGAAAGGGATTGTGCCATTTATACAATAGACTTCATTCTAATACAGAGTGAGTGCAGACCAGAAATGTATTTATATCTTAATAGGCCAAAAGCAGCCAGAATGTTCTGATCTGAGGTTGCACATGATAATTTATGTCTTCCGAAAGAAAATAATTTAAACTACCTTAAAAACTAAATCCTTTCTATTGGTTATGGATGCATGGAGTTCAGCAGTATACAGTGAAGGAAAAAATTGATTTTGTACGTTTGCCAACTGATAAAGAATAACAAAATAACAGAATAACAAAAAATCCAACAGCATTTCAAATAAGTTATACATTGATGAAATACGTTTTTGATCCCCTATCAATCAGCAAGATGTCTGGCTCCCAGGTGTCTTTTATACAGATAACGAGCTGAGATTAGGAGAACTTTCTTAAAGGGAGTGCTCCTAATCCCAGTTTGTTACCTGTATAAAAGACACCTGTCCACATAAACAATCGATCAGATTCCAAACTCTCCACCATGACCAAGACCAAAGAACTGTCCAAGGATGTCAGGGACAAGATTATAGACCTATGGGCTACAAAACAATTGCCAAGCAGCTTGGTGAAAAGATGACAACAGTTGGTGCGATTATTCGCAAATGGAAGAAACACCCTCGGTCTGGGGCCCCATGCAAGCTCCATTTCAATGATCAAGAGAACAGTGAGGAATCAGCCCAGGACTACATGGGAGGATCTTGTCAGTGACCTCAAGGCAGCTGGGACCAAAGAAAACAATTGGTAACACGCCTTAAAGGACTAAAATCCTGCAGTGCCTGCAAGGTCCCCCTGCTTAAGAAAGCACATGTACAGGCCCCTATGAAGTTTGCCAATGAACATCTGAATGGTTCAGAGGAGAACTGGGTGAAAGTGTTGTGGTCAGATGAGACCAAAATCGAGCTATTTGGCATCAACTCAACTGGCCGTGTTTGGAGGAGGAGGAATGCTGCCTATGACCCCAAGAACACCATCCCCATCATCAAACATGGAGGTGGAAACTTTATGCTTTGGGGGTGTTTTTCTGCTAAGGGGACAGGACAACTTTTCCGCATCAAAGGGACGATGGATGGGGCCATGTACCGTCAAATCTTGGGTGAGAACCTCCTTCCCTCAGCCAGGGCATTGAAAATGGGTCGTGGATGGGTATTCCAGCATGACAATGACCCAAAACACACGGCCAAGGCAACAAAGGAGTAACTCAAGAAGCAGCACATTAAGGTCCTGGAGTGGCCTAGCCAGTCTCCAGACATTAATCCCATAGAAAATCTGTGGTGGGAGCTGCCCCAATAAGTCTCAAGATAAAACCTGATGCGTTAGGGTCCAAATCCTAATGAGGCAGTTCTTACCTGAAGGGCCATGTCGAGCCGGGTGCACAAGGGTGTACAGTGCCCAGGCGGCAGGGAGTGTAAGAGAGTTTCTTTATTATTCATGTATCTACTTTCCTCAAAATAATATTCTGTAAAAATATAGTGAGGGTACAATGTTATGTTCTTGCCTCAGGTGCAAAAGGTGCTAGTTACGGCTTTGCCCCTCTTGCTCAGCAGCTTTTTAAAGAGCACCGGATGTCACATTAAGTGTAATGCTATTTGAGTAGCAAAGATGTCACTGACAAATTGTTTGGGGAGGAAGGTGGAACTGAGAAAGATTATGGGCGAAATGATGACAATGTGGGAAGTGAGTGAAATGTTACATGGTTAAGCTATGGGGCGCAAAGAGGTGGAGTGGTCACCATAGAAAATGGGTGTGGTTAGAGGGGTTATGTTTGCTAAGGGAAGGCGATAGCAATATAGCGACACCCACTTGGGAACATCAGTCATCAGTGACCCTAAGCTTGGTCCTGCTTATCTGCAGGCATTCTGCCAATATCTGATAGTACAATATATGGGTAATAACATTTCCAGATTAACCTTGTCACCTAAAAAAGCCAGAGGAAAAAAATTCAAAGCTACACTGCCCTGGTATATGGTCCACTGCCAGTTCCTTTATTGCATTTATGTAGTTTCCTTCTGCTTTCTATTTTTGGTTATCATGTGTTTTATCTTTGCGACATCCTCCCAAGCATGGCTATGAAGATTGCTTTATTGTATTTGATAAAAGCAATGTTAAAGCAGATCTGTTACTTTTCCCAAATCCTACATTTTACAGTTCTATACACTAAATAACTCCTGTTACATTTCTTACAGAATAAAATATGTGAATGTGTATTAAAAAATGCCTTTGGCGTATACTGTGGCAGCAGTCATCTTACTTTCCTGTTCTTGGGATATGCGTAAATATTTCATTCCATAACTTTATCTCTGAATGGTTCAGGTAGCTTTTCCAAAGAGTAGGAGAACAGACAGAAAAGAAGTTCAGGACAGGAAATTGCTGAGATAATCCTGGCTCTGCCACAAACTGCTGCTGAAGTCAAGTTTCTAAAACTGTCCAACATAAAAAAGTTACAGGTAGTCTAAACAAAATGTGGCTGATGCGGCCGCATGACCGCCAGGGCTGTCTTTAATGCAGGGCAAAAGCCTGCAGCAACCCTGATCCCTTCCTCAGAGGCCCTGCTGCTTACCTGTGCGTTGCTCGCAAGCAACATCTCTTGGTCCGCCCAGGGGAAGCAGGAACCCAGCGGAGTCACGTGACTTTATGTCATATCGCATGACCATGATCCATTTCTGCTTCCCCTGGGAAAAGAGAAGTTGTGGGGCTAGCTGGGGGAATTACACAAGGGTGTGGGGGCATTAGGGTGACCACATCGGCCGTGTTTTCCAGGACATACATAAAGGTTACATATAGGCATAAGGCATAGTAAATCTAGGTTTAATGGATGGACACAAATGGGATCAATGTCAGAAAACAGAATACCATATACTTTATTGTATACACATATTTACATATTATGGCAACTTCTGTTTTATGTTTGGTCAATAAAAAAACCCCTTTGGTTACACACTTACGTTGGTTGTGTTAAAATAATCAAGCTTGCACAAAAAAACAATGCTAGCGATAGGTCCTCATTGCCTTCTCCCGGTATTATTCACCTGTCTGCATTTAATGTATTTTTACTTACTTCCACGAAAATAAGCCGCGGGCAAATAATGTAATATCTTGTTAAGTGTAGCATGAGCGCTAGCATTTTGAGATATTGTAAAGCATAGAATTCTTTTTTCTTTAATAAACGCATATATAGTACCCTATGGTAAGTTTTAGTGAAATTTGTTAAAGAAAAAAAAACATGCATTTTAAGGTACTTTATAACCAGCATTATGACTTTGAATTACCAAACATCATTTTGAAAATGGCCCAAACCATTTCAGAACAAAACACATGACTCGTTAATTGTCATTAGATATTATGACTTTGCAAATGTGAGAGAAATCCACAACAGTTTGAAATTAAGATTTAACCCTACACAAAAAATTTAAGGAAAGAACTCCCATTATGCTCTAAGAGGATGGTAACTAGACTAAAAATTGTTTTTTTTTTTGTTTCGTTTTGGATCCATTCGTTGGCGGGTTGTCCTTGTGGTGCCCACCAAGGCTCTGTCCTGATGTGGTTGTGCTCCAGGAGGCCACAGGAAGGAAGCGGATCACCAAAGAAAGAGGAAGACATGGAGAACACAAAGAAAAAGGCAGAGAAGGTAGGGAGGCATCGTGAGGGAGTGTGATGAAGAACGATTGAGCGCGGAGAACTAAATTCAAATGAAAATTCTGAGCTTTCAGCTTTTGTTTTGCTTTTTTTGCTTTGCTCTCTCATTTTCAGACAGTTCATTAAAATGTGTTCAAATCCGAATGCACAAGTCTAATGGTAACGTTATTTGTGTGAAGTGTTTTAGCAGGAAGGTTAGTTACACTGAGCATTTCATCATATAACATCAGTACTTGTAAGCACAATAGAGCAGGACCCTCTCTTCTTTCTGCACCAGTAAGTCTTATGTGTGTTAATGTTATCAATATACTGTAGAGAATACTTTACTAGAAGTAAAGCAAGACATTTACATTTATTTTCTTTCTACCGCTTTATACATTTTTCCCAGGAAAGACTTGTGGGTGTCTTCTGTAAAATAACATAAGGGATTTGCAGATGATAATGCTGCATAAATTATGATTTTTTTTCCTGTATATTGTTCCAGTAGAGCAACATTTACAATGCCATAGAATGCAGTTGCTTATACAGACTGAAGTCACTGAGAGGCCTCTTGCAGAGGTTAACTACATAAGGAGAGATGTGTTGGAGGCTGCACAGTTCAATGTCTGTGTGATAATCACTCCTCCAGCTTATGCAGAAGAGGGTTCAATCAATAGACATCTCACTGAACAGGAAGGGGCGTTCCAGGGTCCCCATGCTCCAGATTCCAGAGGCGGTAGAATTCAGTGAAATCCACATAGGGTTCCACACGACCATCTTCATCCGGTTGCAGTGAAGGGGATGGACGGGAGCGGAAAAGACCACCATCTGAGCTGGAGCTGCTGCTCTGCGTATGGGTGTTGGTGGACTGGAGAGTAGCACTTGGTGATTGTCTAAAGACAAGAAAGTGAAATCCAAAACAAAGAAATGTCAAAAAGACCAAAACAACTTAAAACATCATATACATGGAAAGATAGAAAGAGGTGCTGTTCCTCGTATACAAAACATTAAGATCTAGAATGTTAGTAATTAAGTAATAGAATCAAGTAAACCTTAGCAGATCCGTCAATCCAATCTTTCATTTGAAGGTTTACGCAAAGAAAAATAACAAAAAACGTCTCAGAAACATAACAGAACAGTTTGTATACCTAACTAGGTAAGACATGATTTTAAAGGATTATTATGGGAATCAATCAGGTATTCAGTAGTAACAGAAATTGTGTTTTCAGAGTTGTATTCAGTAATAAATTAGTTAAAAAACTGCAAAATCATGTATTTCATGATAGCAATTTATTAGGTTAAAAACAAAAATTAAAAAACAACCACTATCACATCACTTGTAAATGACAAGTTTAGCCCACTGACATCGATAGGATTTCCACATATCAATTTTCTTTACACTGTGTCCAACACTCTACATACATAATTCCATCCATGTATGACAGGGGTCCTCAAACTTTTTAAACAGGGGGCCAGTTCACGGTCCCTCAGACCGTTGGAGGGCCGGACTATAGTTAAAAAAAAAACGCTCGGTTGCCATGGGTGCATGCATGGGACGTCAGTAACGTCGCTGTGTGCGCCTGCTCCCGGCTGTCCCCACGTTTTTAAAGTAAACGCGTGCCGCAGGGACTTCACA
This sequence comes from Spea multiplicata, assembly GCA_009364415.1. Lineage (NCBI taxonomy): Eukaryota > Metazoa > Chordata > Amphibia > Anura > Pelobatidae > Spea > Spea multiplicata. The sequence goes on from VKOC01026924.1 coordinate 30,094, forward strand.
GAGGCATCCTTGTGTTCCAAAAGCATCTTTCGGAACACATGGATGTCCTGAGGCAGGGGCGTAACTAGAAACTTCAGGGCCCCGGTGCGAGAATCTGTTAAGGGCCCCCCACCCCCAACCCATCTATC
>VKOC01026925.1:0-15946 GCA_009364415.1 Spea multiplicata
GGATTGGAATGTGTGTGAGAGTGATGGGTGTTATGCTGTACCATTTCCAATGAATTTTTCATTATATAATTATGCTCTAAAGTACATCATAACTCCCATCACTCTATACTGTTCCATACAGTGCCAGAGCTGGGAGACAGAGGCCTTGCACCCCCACTGCAGGACTCCTGAAAGGTAAGTGAACTTCAAAGAGGGAGAGGGTAGATAGTTAGGCGGGGGTAGATAGGGAGAATGGGTGAGATGGGGGATAGGGGGTAGATAGGGCAGAAGGGAGTGAGAAGGGGTAGATAGGGCAATCATACTCCTATCATGCCAAGTCTGCCAGTATATCCTGGAATCTGGGTATGCCTGGACATGATAGGAATGTCATTGCTGTTAACAATCATATATATATATACACACAAACCAAAGGGAGCGGCTGCACAGAAATATTGTTAATATACACAGGCTTTTAGTTGTCCGGGTGCTCCAAAAATAGCCAGATATATGTTACCAAAGAAAAAATGGGCACTCACGGGTCTTTGCCTTGAGAAAGGACTGGAGGTGGTCCGAAACGTTGGCAGTGCTGATTGAAATCAACTAGTGTTTAATGCACTTTACTGCAAAGACCCGTGAGTGCCCATTTTTTCTTTGGTTACATATATATATATATATATTATTAATATTGTTATTTAATTGTTTTGTCCTATTTTGGTGTGTTACTTACTTTAAATAAATGTGTTAGATTTTTTTTATGGTGTGGGGGGGTCATATTTGGTTTCGGCCAGGTAAATGCTGCATTTTCGGTTTCAGTCCAGAATTCGTTTCAGGGCATCCCTAAGCCAGACAATGAAGTGGTAGGCCTACACCACATCAATGTTTGGCTTAGTTTATAGTGATAGGAGTTATGCTGAACTATTGTCAATGCCTGGCTCAGTGTATAGTGATAGGGATTACGCTGTACCACTGTCAATGTGTGCCTCAGTATATAGTGATAAGTGTTATGCTGTACCACCGTCAATGTATATAATAATAACAGTAATGCTGTACCACCTTCAGTGTCTGCGCCGGTAGATAACGGTAGAAGCTATGCAGTTTTAAAGTGTATGTGTGTATACAGGATCCGCCCCAGGTGCCAAATACTCTAGGTACGCCCCTGCTCCCTATAAAACCAAGTGTTCTGCTAGCATTTCCTGCTTACTAACAAGCTTAATGCAATGTTCTCCTGCATTTAGCAGAATATCTCTTAAATAGTTTATTTTCTCCTAAACTCCATCTAAAGATGTCCAGACCACCAAAGACACACCTAAATATATTTCCATTTTAAAAAATCACCCTAAAATTAAAAACCTTAGTTTTAGTGTGATGCAGTGTAACCTGTTTCCTTGTATTAAACCACACTGATTGATGATCACTGGAGCCCAAATACTTTCCTACATTGACATCCAAAATCAAGTCTCCATTTGGAACTACTAAATGTAGCACATAAATTGTTGCCAACTCTACCAATAGCCTAAGACACAATTCCTGTAAAGAATTTAAAATATCTCTGCTCCTGGCTGACCCAGCTGTTTTCCAGTCGACATCAGGGAGATTAAAGTCCACTATAATGCTAACCTTACGTTTATTTGACATCTTAGTTTTGTATTTAACTTGCAGATGGTCAGGCTCATCTGCATGTCCAGGTAACGTATGTCACACCTATGCAAGCAACTACTACGCTATGTTCATTACATAATATTTTTTTATACAGCCCCAGCAGATTCCGTAGCGATGTTACAACCAATAAAAAATAATTTTAAAATCACACACAATAACAAACTGGTAAATAATTAGACGGTCCTGCTCTTGCAAGCTTATAATCTAGTCAGTAGGTTCTCCTCTTTTTACCTTGTATAAGATTAACCTTTAAGCTATTTCTCACTTGAAGGGCAACTCCTCCTCTTGTTTTGCATTTTCTATCATTTTTGTTCATAGCATGTATCCTGGTATGGCTTGTTACCAATGCAGTACATGCAGGGATCTTATTATTATTTTAGCCCATCCTTCTAAAACTACTATTTTTCAATGTATGTGTCACATGTTGTGAATAAGCTATTTCTGTATCTATGCAGACTCCACTATTAATTTAACAACTACCCAAAGCTAAGCTCTACTCCAAACCTACAACTTGATACCAATTTAATGCTATCTGCACCCTCCCCCACACATTCTAGTTTAAAATCTCCACCTCTTCCCCTCTTGTGCGGCAGCCCCCTCATCATTCTGATACAGTCTGTCCCTGTAGTCAACCACAAAGTCTGCCCAGTTCTCTAAGATCCCAAATGCCTCCTTCGTACACCACTTTCGCAGCTACGTATTCAGCTCCCTAAGCTTCCACTGCCTCCCTGGTGTAGCATGTGGTACAGGTAATATTTCTGAAAATATTACCTTGGAGTTCCTTGCCCTAAATGTGTCACCTGGTGTCCTGAAATGTTTTTTAAGCATCATGCCACCTGCCATTGTGACAGCAGCGGGCCAGACTCAATACAATACAACGCAGGAACAGGGCCATCCCCCATGCTCAACGTTACATCATTAGAACAAGCCATGAACACCTGAAGATACTGATTTTAGCAACCAAAGGGTGGAGTTTCACCCTTTAAAACCGTGAACAATTGAGCCTTCATTGCTCAGTTGTTCTGTGCTATTTGCAGAGAATGTTTGGCTCCTGAGTCCTGTATCTTGTATCTTGAGTCCTGTATCTTGAGTCCTGTATCTTGAGTCCTGTATCTTGAGTCCTGTATTTTGAGTCCTGTATCATAAATCCTGTACTGCTGTATACCTGCTCTTTGCCCCTTGGCTTATGAACCTTTGCTGCCTGGATTTCTGACCTCTGGACCTGCCTCACTATGTTTTCTGCCTGAACCCTTGTAAATTGAGTTTCTACCTTATCCTGTTGAGAGCTGCAACTGGGTTCCTACCTGAGATCCTGACACGTTGACTTTGTCATTAATAGCAATGTGTTCTATGACTGTTGGATCATCAACCAACCTTTCCCAACAATCTGTCCACCCAGTCCATAACATGCCAAACCTGAGCACCTGGGAGACTGCATACTATTCAGCATTCAGGGTCTTGTGGGCAGAGTACTCTACCTTCCTTATGATTGAATCCCCTACCACCACAACCTGTCACAGCAGGGGCGCAACTAGAAAGCACGGGGCCCTGGTGCGAAAATTGCTCCGAGGCCCCCCAACTTCAACAGTGTAATGGATGTAGAAGAGGATCCCATAAAGCAGGGTAGGCCAGGCCTCAGTCGACAATATAACGTATACTGAAGGCAGGAGAATGCAGGGAACATAGTCAAACAAGCTGGGTCAAAACCAGAGGACCAAATCAGAGCCGAATCAGAATCCAGATGCCATTGAAAACAAGCTGGGTCAATAGGAACAGAGCCAAATCAGGAACCAATAAGCAAAGTCAAGGGCAAACTGGGTCACAACAAGTTAAACTCAAGCAGGAGCAAAGGTACGCACTTACACCAACCAAGGTTAGTGAGAAAATTAAGGTGCAGAGTTTAAATAGGCAGGCAGGCGATTGAGGTCACCTGAGGTCATATATGCGCATCACTGTGAACGTGCGAGTAGCCACCATGTGATCGTGAGTTGATGTGTATAAAAAGAAAAAAAAAATCTATAAAAATGCAGATATTTAAAAATTAATATTTAAACCATGAGGTGTTAAAATCTTCAACGTATTGAATCCTTTGTCAGCGAATGTTTTTCAGCCCTTGGTACGCCACTGTCAGTAATTCATTCCACAACTCGTTGGTACCGAAAAAGTTAAAATGATACTGATATATAACAGCGGTAAAATAAATTGAAAATAATTTTGTAGTTAAAGCTTCAGATGGTGTGCATAGCTTGCGTAGGTCTTTAATAATTGCAACCATTTAATTTTGTTATTGAATGGTTTTCTTCTGTATCATTTTAGGTTTCATTATCCAGTGCATGCAATAGAGTATGGTATAATGGTTAATTTATGCAGATGTTTTTTTTGGGACTTCAGTGTTGTGTTTAATGGAAATTGTTTTAATTTCCTACAATGCTGTTGCAACATGCTTAGAGAGCAAATAGTACAACGGCTGGTGTAAATATATATTATATATATATATATATATATATAGCAACAGCACAAAGGAAAAATAGTATATTTAACCTTCATGAATAATGTTTCTGAATATTACTGATATGGATCACTAAATATTAATGTTAAATGGCAATTACTATTATGTTTCTCTCTTAAAACTGGTAACTACGTACTGGGTTCATATGTTATAGACTCTGCAACATACCAAAAACAAAATCTGTCAAGTGTATTGAACCACAAATAATGTAACCACAAATGTCATCACCCAAGCAATCATGAGGTGTATGAGTTTTCTATAATTTAGTTTCTTTATGAGGAGGGGAGTCCTGCTGCAACAGTCTGAAAGGAATTAGGACCCAATAAAAATAATAATAGATGTGGATATAATACAAACATTGACTTTAACATTTTACAAGTATAAACACACAATCACTGACCAATATACAGTATACTGTTATGGTATTTTTTAGTCTGTTTGTTCAAAATTAGAGTTGCTTGGAAAGTATCGAAATTGTATATAACTGAGGTATTTCTAAAACCAGAACACCTGAATTGTTACATTTTCATTGTATTTTATGTCAATTTAACTAATGTTGTGAGGATTAAGAAGAAAATATATGAAAAAAGCTTTTTTTCTATTTTTACTAGTTTTTATTAAATTACTCATACTAAATGTTCGGCTAATCACGTAACTATGGTATCAAAAGAAATCTATATCCTAATTGAAAAAGACAATATATTGTTTAAATAGGTTAACTATTCATAGGAAAGATGAATAACAGCTAAAACAACACATGGCAATCATGGCAAAATAGCTCTGGTATTTGAAGTACGAAAACCCCTCATACTGAAGGGGTTAAGGGAAACAGGGCAGGATACTACTAGGATACATACATTTTACACAGATCACAGTAGTATGTAACTTTTTTTATTAATAATTGGACAGATTTAGAACAAATACTAGCAAGCTGGCTAATAAAATGCATAACTTAACCTTCATGTTTCCTGCTCTTTGTTTACTCTTTCTGTTGAAAATAAGATTTGTTACATCCTAACAAGAAAATGTTCCATATACAAGTTTTCATTCCAGAATGGATTCACAGAAACTGTTTTCCATTACCATTCAGGTAATATTTGACTAAAAATGTAGATTTAAGAGAAAAACAAGGTAAAACGGAAATTGAGCCATTACTTTCCCAAAAAATCCTATATCTTGTATAAAATCCTGTTTTGTAGAGTAAGTAAACCTATAAAATGCATATAAGTAACTACTGTATGTAAAAATAAACTACCCTATGTATATCATGAGAGTACCTATCATAACTTTTTGGATGATTACTCCTCATTAAGTTATTTAAATCATTAAGCTAATTATTGTCATCGAGTGGTTGAGGGAAACTGAGATTGTTTAATTTGCAAATCGGACTGTTTTATCCAACTCAAGCAAGCTTGCTTAAAAAAACTCTACATGATTACCAACCGAAAGGGACTAGTATGTTTTATGTGTATTCATGTTGTTGTTTTAAATAAATATTAATTTATAAATTGTATTCCCCACTCATTGTAAAAAAACTAGAAAAAAATTATTAACTTATGAATAAATTAAATAAGTTTAAATAAATAACATTTACTGAACTCCCATTACTATATACTGAGCCAGACATTGTCGGTAGTGCAGCATAACCCCTATCACTATACGGTAAGCCAGACTTTGGCGTGGTAGGCCTCTGCCCCTAAAACAGCCTGCCCATGCCACCGCTGCCCCTAAAACAGCCTGCCCGTGCTACCGCTGCCCCTAAAACAGCCTGTCCGTGCCACCGCTGCCCCTAAAAAAGCCTACCCATGCCACCGCTGCCCCTGAAGCAGCCTGGCTGTGCCATCTCTGCCCCTGAAGCAGCCTGTCGATGCCACCTCTGCCTCTGAAGCAACCTGCCTATGCCACGGTTGTCAATGTTGTGAGAAGGCAGGTTGATGCCCTTGATTGGGAGAAACCCCTTAAACACACTAATATGGTTAATTATTTAAGGACAGTAAGGGAATTTAGTGCCAATAAAGACATTGTCATCAAGTCATTCAACAAAGGGGGGGCAAGCGGAAGGATCTGGCAAGGAACTGAATGTGAGGGATGAAGGAGAGGTTTGAGTCAAGGATGACCCCAAGGCATCGGGTCTGGTTAGTAGGAGAGGTAGTCATGTTGTTCAATGGTGAATAGAAACATAGAAAGTGACGGCAGATAAGAACCAGAAGGCCCATCCAGTCTGCCCAACCTCTGAGTACTCTCCTTTAGTACTTGCCCTTATCCTATATCTAGCTTGGCATTATGCCTATCCCATGCTTGCTTAAATGACTTTACTGTATTAACATCTACCACTTCCACTGGGAGGCTATTCCATGTGTCCACTACCCTTTCCGTAAAGTAATCGTTTCTGATGTTACCATTAAACCTTTGCCCCTCTAGTTTATGCTTGTGTCCTCTTGAATTCAGGTAGCGGAGATGGAAGGAGGGAAGATAATGAGTTCAGTTTTAGAAAGATTATGTTTTGGGTAGCATTGTGACATCCATGAAGAAATAGCAGACAAGCATTTGGTAATACGGGACATGAGAGATGGAGAGAGAGATCAGGAGAAGACGGGTAGATTGGGGTATCATCTGCATATAGATGATACTGGAGCCAAAGAAGAAGTAGTTAGACAGATATGAGGAGATCCAGGAGAGAGCTGTATCTCTAATGCCAGTAGAAGCAAGAAGTCAAGAAGAAGGCGATGATCAACAGTATCTAAAAGCAGCAGATAGATCCGATAGTATTAGAATAGAGTAGTGACCTTTTGCTTTGGCAGAGCGCAAGTCACTGGAGACTTTTGTTAGAGCTGTTTCAGTAGAGTGAAGGGGTTTGAAACCAGACTGTAGAGGCTCAAGGGGGGAATTAGAGGAGAGGGAGTTAGTAAGGTGATTGTACACAATACGTTCAAGCAACTTAGAGGTAAAAGGAAGCAGAGAGATAGGGCAGTAATTAGTCAGACAGATGGGGTCTGAGGAAGGAGTTTTTAGAATGGGTGTGATTAGCGCATGCTTGAAGGCTGTTGGTACAGTTCCAGATGATAAAGATTAAATAGGTGGGTAAGTGATGGAACAAGGGATAGAAATAGAGACTTTGTGAGGTGTGATGGGATGGGGTGAAGGGGACAGGTTGCTAATTCCACACCATATTCAGGGACATTAGACACAGGTGAAATTTGTTTATGAGTTCCTTTGAGAATAAATCCATCTATTCTCAAAACCCCTATATTGGTTTCATTATAAAAGTCTATAGAAACATTGATTATTGTTTTGTCATCTAGCAAGGCCCAAAATTTAAGTTTGAGAGGTTTACTGAATCACCAGTCATGGCAATATCAAATGTATATCTTTGTGTGACCTTAACAGGGTTGACCTTTTGGATGTTGCTGCTAACAAAATAATTTAGTTGTTTAAAGACCTGTACGCCAGAAAAAAATTGCCAACCCCTTTACATAAGCTGGGAAGCAAGGTTACCATTTTCACCCACTGAAACCCATGGTGCAGTCTGTGGAGAAAAAAATTAACCTTTGTCAAATGACATCTCCAAATTTCTCATATTTGACCTATGAAAACTGGCTATCCATAAAATAATGTCAAAAAAATATAAAGCAGACACTTAAGCCTGCAACATATTTGTGTATATAGCCACGGATATATTTACCTCAGGAGCTTCCCTGGGCCCGAAATTATACCCCAGAGATCCGTGTCTCAGTTGAATACTATAGATACTGTGCCCAACGGTTGTGGAGATCAGGAATCTCCCTTGTAACCAGCCCACTCAGAAGCAAGAAAACAAGGGCCTCATCCCCAAAGAGGCAAAAGGGAGATCTGCCAGAATATGTTGCCGCAAATTGTACTACACTATAAAGTCATACAAAGTTAATTTAGCTTCAATGACACCATATTTATTTATAGAGCCTTAGCACTGTTACAAAAGGCAAAGTAAACTTACAACAGTGTTAAGATTGCCAATTTACGAGATGGACAAAAAAACGTTTTCAGTACATTTCTCAAGAACATTGTTATAATGATCCATCACGTATGCCGTTATTATGTTTTTTAAAAAAAACAAAGGGCATTTAAACGATTCAGAGAAAATCATAGAGCTAGCATTTGAGCTATTGTTGTATAAATCTAATATTTAAAATGTCCCCTTGCCAACACTAAAGTCTTGTTGCGCACATTTTCATACCCATGATTTAAGCATAGTAATAATGTGTTCCTCTAATATCAGACTATTAAAACAGCATGCAGTGTTGTATTTATGCAAGATCTTTTAATTTAACCTATTTTAAATCATCTAATTAATCATTGATACAAATACCAATATAATTTACTAGTTCTTTTGGTATCCAATAAAAAGTTTTCAATAACCATGCAATTATCACCTACCTGCCAACGTTTCATTATAACATAATATATACAGAACAATCCTAGCTCTGCACATACCGTAATTACTTCCCACACAGAATCTCATTACTATGTTGCGAATCTGGAAAACATTGTCAGCTGGCATGGAATCATTATGTGCTAGAGAATCTGAAAAGCAAAGGTTGAGTAATGTTTCCTCATATTTGTGTTAGCGTGAACATTTTTACTGTACTTTACTTAAGTATAAATGGCTCTGTGGTTGCAGTATTTCATATTATTTTAGCTAATCTATAAATCATTCTGTTTCAGTTACAAAATGATAGCTTACATTAATTCATAAAGCGATAATAGAGTATGGTGCTGAACAAAGCAGGAGGCCAAAGATCCGACTCTAAAATTAACACGCTATGGAGGAATTAAAGAGGGGCTTGCTCATAACAAATTCTAATTTAAAATAGAAGTCTGGTCTGCAAATGCCAAATTCTTCAAAGATCTTCTGATGGTTTTATTAGGAAGTCAAAAATGTATATTTAATAGGTAAAAAATAAAGAAACATAAATAAAAACCGAGATCTAGCTCACCAATGACTTTTATCAGGTGGCTAAATCCACTCAACAGAGATTCAAAAAACAATAGCAAGGCCTTCAATTGAGCTTTTCTCTTAATAGACACCGAGCTTCACCCGTTCTGACCTTTTTAAACAAATTTCTTCAATTAGCTTTGGGTGTTGCCAGGTGTGTCACCTGCTGAAAATGTCGTTTTCTGAGTCAAACATTATACATCGTACAAACTATGCAGTATTCTTGGTCCAAAATACCTCCCCTCAATAAATTTATACACACATAACATACTGAACAATCCTAATCAGTCGTTTTAAATATGAATGTGATTTGTTTGAATAGAATTTCTCAAATAAACAGCAAATTGTATATATAATTATTAACTTTAAACTTTAATTAAGTCTTAACACTTTACAACCATACTATATCACACTACGAATGTGCTCTTTATGTACATGAGGACTCTGTCACCTATTTTTTTATCTTTATTCAATTGCTAACAAATGATTACTTGAAATGTTTCCATTCAGGCAAATGTATTGTTTAGAAGGCAACAAATTAGGATATTGAGTACTCATGGATAGAGTAACAAAAACAGGATTTCATACATCATTGCCTTCTGCTGCCTACGTGAGAAATTTCAGAATACAAATGAAGGTATGACTTCAGACTTCTAGATCAGCCTGGTAGGGTTAAGTACCAATTGCCAGTTTCCTCACGCAATCTGAACACTCAGCTCTTGTTAAGACTAAAGAAAAAATGGCAGATGAATATTGTTTAGTAGTGTGAGGAAATTTTTTGGCGTGTCAGACTAATCTACCCATGTGGGAAATGCAAGGTAAATTTTCTCTGCGTAAGGCTAGGTTTCCACGCCCATAAAAACGCCAATTCAGCCACACAGCGTTTTTTGGTGAAAAAACGCTGCAGCCAGATGTTAGCTGTTCTTCAATAGGAGATCGCAAAATGCCATATCCACTTGGCGTTTTTCTGTCCTCTTTGGCGTTTTTCTGCTTTTTTGGGCTCTGTGGCAGTTTTTCAAAATCGCAGCATGTTGACACTCTGGCGTTTTTTGCAAGGAAATCCTGGCGTTTTTCTCCAATAGAAGTCTATGGGAGAGAAAAAAACGCCATGAAAAAGCCATGTGGGTTTTTTGCCTTGGCGTTTTTTATGGCGTTTTTTTCCACAGTTACAATGCAGAGGATGGACCCAGTATCTGTGTGTCCTACGAGAAATAGGCTGGAAACAAACAGTTTCACACAAAACAAAGTTCATATTGAATTTTACACCATTTGGAACAAACAAACATAACCGACACATCAACTGGATCCTGCGTGCCAAAAGCAACAGCAAACAATTTGCACATCATTTGGGGCCAATTCTTCTTAGAGAGCAGACATTCGGAAAAAAAGCATGCTTTACAAACCACAGAAAAGAGAAAAAATGGTCGCCGGGGCGTTTAAGTAGAACTCTACCAAGTAAATGACATTCAGGAGGGGGGCAGATACTTGCCATTTATCCTAATCCTTTTTAGCTGGGTGAAACATCTAACTTGTAAAGGCTGAAAAAACTGCCTAAGGTCAAAAAACCAATTTCCACAGAAAAGCTAAAACGCCAGAAAAAACTCCAGAAAAAACGCCAAAACGCAGGAAAATGCAGTGGCAGTTTTCTTGCCGTTTTTCATCAAGAAAAAAACGCAGGACAAATACCCAAGTGGAAACCTAGCCTAATAGAACCAAATCTAGACAAATTGTCAGGACTGGGTTGGGAGCTTTAAGGCAGGTGGTATAGAAACCCAGAAGCAGGCAGTGCAAAACACAATATCAATGAATGCCAATAATAAGGTTACTGCAGTGTTAGATATTCTTTGTCTTAAATATCTATACTTTTCCAGTGACCAAACAGCAATCAAGACAGCTTCTAAGTCTTCTTAAGTAGATTTATTTAGTAACAAAGTAATATACATACAGTACTGTTTGATGAACAGATAGTGGTCATAAGTACTGTAGGCTCAGTATTCTTGGTAAAAATTAGTATTTATACCCCTTTACCTTCAGTTAGGGTATAAGTGACTATATATGGGCAATATGTGAATTTAAGAAATCCTATTGGAGCAGTCATAGGATACACTGGCATTCCACAGAAGAACCTTTAAGCTACTTCACATGATTGATAACATATGTCCCTAGCACTCAAGTTGCATTCAAGCCTAAAGTGTGTAGAACAGAATAAAATCATAACAATGATTTCTTACAGGCAGGCAGCACAAGAACACAACTGGTTAAAAAGCTGAGGTTGTGGGACAGGAGAGAGACTGGATAATCCAGGTAGCAAGCCAAAATGTGAAAAGCCGTCAAGGTCAAACAAGGTCAAGAAGGTTCAAGTAAGGGTAAGTAGTTGTAGAAAGGATACAAGGGAAGTGGTAACTGTACAAAGACAGACACCACAGCTTGGTAACACTCAAGCATGGAATGAAGTGATAGCGCCCGCGCACCGTGTGAGGAAACTCTATTCCTGCCCACGTTCCTGCTCCCCCTTGGCGGAAAGAGTTTCCTCATACAGTGTGCAGGTACCACAGCAGTAAGCTACAGGCCCATGTTAGACAGCCGTCAGGCCAACGACCACCCCCCTGATGAGTGCCACCTGGGGCGGACCATCCCCCTCACTCCCCTCCTTTAGGTATGCTACTGGGGAGATTTGTGATCTCCCCAACTAGTCCTTCAGGCTGCAGTTGCTGTGCACCCCTTGCAGCTTCCGCCTGAGGCGAGTGCCTCTCTCACCTCACCCTTCCTACTGCCCTGCTGCAGGCGACTGGTTCCTTCCATTAACTTTAGGTAACTAGATTCCTCAGAGCATGATTGGCCAGGTATGTCTTTATATGTATCTAAGCCAATGAGAACAATAGTAAATACTCCTTTTCCAGCTGCAGCTAAATCACTCCACTACACAAGTGGTCTGGAGAACTCCAGGTTGGGGATGTGGCCTTCTCCTCAACCGTGCAATCGAAAATGCTGTGGATGTAACTTGAGGCATGGGGCTTGTTCCACAAGCGCACCACTGAACGCAGTGTGTGTACAACTTGATCCCGGGGATGCGGCCTACTCTGCTACTGAGAGGCCATATCATTACTGGAAGAGGACCTTGACGAAGCAGCCTGAGGTAAGGGAGGTTGGGATTCCTCTTGCCTCAGTGAGCCAGAAGGTCCACATACAGACAAGCCTTTGACTATTAGATGCAAAAGTCTTCAAAAACACTGCAAAAACTTTTAGGGAAAATAAATACATTCTGAACTATGCATTAGTATTGGCCAAATATGCTTATACTGGTTATGTATTGCATCTGTAATTCTAGTACAATTGTACAACATGTGTTATATGTTACACATCTAAATAACTAAAGTGGTGGCATTAACAGCATTAATATAAAAACCCAGAGTTGCACAATGTCTACATCAATTTTATACTTGGTAATCTTTAATTGTAAACTTGAAAGGGCAGGGCCATCATCTTCTTCTGTTCCAGTATGTCTTAACATGTGAATCTTCTTGTTAAATTGTATATTGTTTAAAAAAATTATTTCAATATTATTTACATTAATATAATGTATAGAGGTGACCTGATAAGGCTGCTCCATATGTGAAAAAACATAATTTGAATAAGTCATCACAAAGACATATAGGAAACTGTGTTGTTTAACTGTGCACAAATGGCTCATTAAATCAAAATTTCTACACAAAGCTAACATATAATTATCTAGGTTTACTCAAGCAGTTAAATATAGCAAAGTTTTTTGCAGTGTAAATTTAAGCCTGCAGATGCTAACAGCTATTGGCATTTAGAGAATTTCCACTTTTATAGTTGGATTAAAATGTGCTTTGAGGACAATTTAGCAGGATTAGGTGAAAGATGCATCCGATTTAGTAAATCGTTCTTGCACAAGTCTGTTAGAAGTGCTTGTTTTAATATAAAATATAAAAATGACTTTGTATAACTAAAAATGGAATGTGTAATAAATTTAAGTAACATGACATAAAATAATGTTATGGTGTCAGTCCAATTCATTATTTGATCCACACTCCACATACTAATGCATTCTTCTAAGCAAATAAACATTAAGGGAGCTGTCATTCTATTATTTATTTATATATAAACAATCCCAAAACTTTTAAGAAGTTCTGTCAGTTTCTATTGCAACAAACTATCAGTGCCTTGTCACATTACAATTCCATGTTCCTGGCAAAAATTAGAATAGGACCAAATTATACTTAATTAACGGAATATTTCTAGGACGTGTAGGTCTTAAATAAAGGAGATAAAAAGTGATTATTTTAAGCTAGTCCATTTATAGATTACTTAAAACAATTTAATGAGAGGGTAATTTATCAGAACAAGATGTCGATATTTGCAGCCTTTGAAGAAAAAAATAATAATTGTAAACTAGGATGAAATCATGTGCAATCTGGAAGCATTTCATTTTACAATACTAGCAGAGCAAGGATACTAGCGGAGCAATGTGCAAGATCTCACTTTACAGTCTGCACTTGCAATGGGCAATATAAATGTTTCTCTTAATTTTGTGGTTAGAATAATTAGCAATTCTTTACATGTTCCTGACTGAACAATTAATTGCATGTGTTAGCATGGCTGTAATGTTCCCCATAGGCACATAAAGGAGATTATTATTTTGGTTCTCACTAAGTAATAGGTGAGCTGCCTCTAGAGAGTTAATTCTAATTGAACCTCTGTGGCTACTGACCTTTCCCTGTATTCCTATACGACATACAATGTATATATCCTGTTAATGCATTTGGCTCTAGTGTTAACTGTGCATCAAAGCAGTCACAAAAAATACACAAAACGTTTAGTTAGGTAAGCACATAACATTGTATTCAGCCAATAGAATAAAGCCATAGAGAGGTATATTTAGTTATGGTGACACAGTATAAAACTGTGTTAGAGTCTCCTTTCATCTTTATTCTAATTGGTATTGATAAAAGATAATTAGGCACAAAGCAGCTAGTAGATTGCAGGATGACATAAGAAATATTTAAATAGAAAATTAAAGCATATATTTTCTTGATTTTCAAATCAATTATTTTCAAAGTAGTAACTTGGAGTTCTTTGATGTAGTGGCGGGCTAAGCAATATATGGCCATATAGTGTGACGGAATCCCCAATATTTTTGCCTTAGATGGTATTTGCTGGGTATGTGCTGAATTCTTTCTTTGTTTTGTGTATTTGTTTTATTGGTCATTATTATTCTAGCAGCAACACATGAATCTCAATGTGTATGGCTTTTATGCTTTGTAGGTTGTGCACTCCCCTAGTTTGAATTTTTGTGCTATATAGTAATAGCATTATTTTAGTGCTGAAAATCTGGATAAGACCAGAAAATCATTATTTCACCAAAAGGGTGAAAAAAGAGCAGAGTAATGCAAGTGGGATTGGGACAGGTATAAGGCTATCCTGACCGTAACACAAAGTGGTGACAGAAACAGGGACTGAGAAGATGAGGACACTGTGTTGTATGATGAAAAGGAGAATCTTAAGGAAAAGGTAGCATTGATATATGATATAAATCAAGATTTATTGACTTTGCAAATGCAGAAAAAGACATTCATAAGATATATGGGGAGGTCGGAGCTGAAACTACATTACCATACCACTTTATTGCTGCAAAAGTTGCTAACTGCTCAAGACTCAATCAATACAGATTATTGTTTAAAAAATGCTCAGTTACTACACAGAAATGGCACTGACAATCTAGCACTATGAAATACAATTTATATAATGTACACAATTAAAAAAGACATTTTGAGGCTCACACTTTAAACTAAGTTAAGGGAATTTTAAGAGGATGCCTAATAATAACATTTAAAGTAAAAGCAAGGGTAGTATAGTGCGCCGGCCTTGTATAGCACTGCTATATATTTGCATATCCTCAAATTCTCTAGTGTCTCTTTTCTTCAGTCAGATTGTTTGCTCTTTTTCCAGATGTTACAGCATCCTCTAATTTGGATGCAGTCTGCAAGTGCAGTAGTTTAATAATGTGTATACATAATGCTTTAGCTGTGTGTTAATAAAAAAGGCTAGTTAGAAAAGGCAGGTCATTTTAGTTCAATATAATGTAGCCTCTCCTGCTTTCCTTTGTCACTTTGTTTGTATTTTCTACCTTGATAAAACTATAGATACAGTAACTCTTGATCAGAACAGGTGGCAAAAAATACAACTTGGAGCACAACATAATGATACTACACATACCATACAACAAACATTACACCAGGGCCCAGGATTATGATTTCCTTTAATTCTTTTACTGCCAGCGACCTAAACACGACAGATACAATTATGAACGTGTATTTGCACCAGCAGCTTCCACTAAAAACAGATTATACACCAAGACCAGTCTGGTACAGGTATCAGTCGTTACATGTCTATCGCAGCCAAATACTTATTGTTCCCTGCTCTCACAGAATGGTACCTAGGCTTGCTACACAATACACAGTCACAAAACACTACAAATATGTATACTATACTATATAAAGTCGCACTACCCTATGCACATATATACTAAACAATACATAGTAGCCATACCCTATGCATATTCATAATACCTCTTACACAACATTATACACATTAATACTACACATAACCTACAGTCATTCAATTATTTGTTTTGGCTGACGTCCCTTTTCTCTCTTTATCTTAACCCCTGGAACCTCACCCAGATTTTCTGGGAACATGTCCAACAGTTATATAGTTACATAGCTGGGGGTGCCTTCTCATTGTTTGAGATTCATACACATGGACAAATTAGGCAAATTTGTTAAAATTAAGGTTTGTAAGAATCT
>VKOC01026926.1:0-26311 GCA_009364415.1 Spea multiplicata
GAAAGAGGGGACCACAAGAGGAAAGAGGGAGTCAAGAGAGGAAAGTGGGAATCAAGTGAGGAAAGAGGGAATCACGAGAGGAAAGGTGGCTGTCAGAGGAGAGAGAGAGGCACAGGTATTTGGGAGAGGGACTGTCTGAACTAATCAGAGACACTTGGCAGTAATGAGATTCACACTTAACTGTGATAAACTAAAAGACTCTCAGATACTTGCCTGGAACACAATTTTATTTACATACAACATACGCCATAATTTAAAAGAAAGCAGCAAAAAAAACATTTAGAATCAACAAACAAAATAAAAACCTAACAGAGCGATAACCTCTCACCCAGCAGAGGGGTTATTGGGGGCCACGGAGCTCGAACCCCCAGCTCGGGGATTCATCGGACGAGAGGCCAGTTGTCTGTATTTGAAGAAATAATGGATGGGGGGGGGTATAAACTACTAAATGGAGAGAAAAAAACTGCGTCAACCCCATCCGCCTTTTTGTATTCCGGTTACTGTGCTTTTTTATCAACGATCCAGAAAGTTCCTGCAGCATCATTTGGCACCAAGAAATCTGCAACGTGTGCTTTTTGTTTCATTTTGATTTTTATTTGTTTAGTTTTGTCCTTAAGAAAAAATGGGTTTTTTTTGTTGTTTTTTGTTTTTGTTGTAACGGGAAGGAAACTGATGACGCCATCGACGGCCCCCAGGGTCTGGCGTTTTCTCCTGAAAGAACAATCATCATCCAGTTTAAAAACTCTGATGCGCTTTTGCGCTGAAAATTTCACAATAATTATAGCAAAAATAAATGTAAAAAGTTGTTTTTCTTTTTTTTTTTTTTTCTGGATAATTTAATTCTTTTTTTTTTTCTTTTTTGTTCTCCAGAATAACCAGATCATGAATAATCCAGGTACAGCCCCCCCCCCCATATAATCCAGCTTTATCCTGTTGATTGCCGTTAAGTACGTCTGGAACCGTGCGGGCGATGGCGTGATGTTATTATACCGCGTAGCGCCGGCAGCCAATCGCGCCGCGGCGATTCCACGATAAAGTCTCCCGTAGTCCCGCTGAGAGCAAATAACGTCGTTCCTTTAAATCACGTGTTTCTTGGGGTTGGCAAATCGATAACTATCGGGGGGTTCACAGGCTGGTAGTTCACAGTACATACCGAGGAATTCACATACGTGGTGGTCCCGTCAGCCATGACGCCGTATCCTGGAATTGGAAACAATCATAGGAGAACCTATCACTCAGCGGCGCTCGGGGGGTTAATTTTAAGCAGATCCCATTGGGTGGCCGACCTGGTTCCGGTTATCAGGGTTCTACCTTCAAGAGAGGCAAGAGGGGCAAGAGGGGCAGTAACTACCCCCGGGACAGCGAGGGGAGGGGTGCGCTTGAGCCACCGGGTCGCAATGCCGCTGCGTCTACTTATCGACAGTAACGGCCCTTGGGGACAGACTGGCAAGGGTTTCCCTGCATCCCAGCTAAACCACCACCTGCATCAGAACTCAGTGAGAGTGAGTGGGGGCCGGGCATGATGAGTAAACGCTCAAGCTCACGGCTTCTGGGACCTTTTCAGTTATTTGTGGAATTTAGGTAATCCGGAGACACAATGTTACTTTACTAATACAAACACACGGGCTTTATGTAAATGGGACCACCAGGCCAGTTTATGGCCCCTGGGGGCCAAAGAGGGGCCCCGTGACAGATCAGGGACGTTAAGGCCTCTCTTTGCTCGCCCAGCCCATGCGCGTCAGACCCTGCCACGGAAATCTGGACGACTGTAACCGGTTCTTGGTTTGGAGCCGGCGGGCGTGAATGTATGTTCCTTACCTTCATGTATGTGACCGAACACGTGAAGCCGCGGCTGGATCCGCCTCTGGACCGTGTTCAGTAACTCCACGCATCCCACTCTTTGCAGTTTCTTCGGGACCCAGTCTAAAAATCCTTAAAGCGCACAGAATGCGTTACAATTTACCCCGGCAACAGAATGACCTCATCAGGGCAGAGGCTTAGATGGAATGGACTTTACTGAGAGGGTGGTGGATATGTGGAACAGCCTCCCAGCAGAGATGGTAGAGGGTAATACAGTGAGGGTATTAAACATGCATGGGATAGACATCCGGCTCCTGAATCTAAGACGAGACCAACGACTGATTAAGTTTTGTCACAATAACAAAAGAGACGTTCTCCTAAACCCATAGAGAGCACATTCCCCCCGCGTCAGATCCTTTTGGGGCTGCAGATCCCTCCAGCAGTGATAGGGTCGCTTTTAGCGATAGGATAACCCCCCGCCGTGCCTGCGCGGGATCGTTTCCCTCGTATCATTAGCGTGCAGTGAATGGAGCCGTAATTAGCCGCTCGGAGCTCATTCTCTACGCGTCCAAATTTATCATCCGTCTCAGGAGCAGCTGCCAGAGAAGAATAGAACGTTCCGGAACCCCGGAGCCTCGCGCTCTAAACACCCGACCCATTTATAGCTCCCATTCCTTACCTAATGGCGGCCCGTGGGTGACGAGAACGTCCGTGCCTTCGGGGATGAGGTTCCACTTGTCCAGCAGGGCCTGACCCCGGGGAAGGTTAAAGCCCCAGCCGTAGAACCAGGGCTGCCTGCGGAGGGGGCAATTCTTTAGTTACACGTCAGAAAATAGACAGAAAGACGTTAGTGTGCGTTGCGGAGATTCGCGGTCGTTATGGAAACCAGGACTGGTCGGGAGGTAAAGATATTCTGAATGGAGTCACCTGTATTCAAGCAGGGATCCCAGCTGTGATAAAGCAGGGAGAAAATAACCAATCGGGACGCTCAGATATTATTAAATCAGAGGAGAATATGAGGTCGGCTTTTGACTGAGAATCTGCCCATTTACCCCAAGAAGACCCTAAGACTGGGGTAAAACATTGCCGTGCTTAAGATTATGACAGACAGACAGACAGGGGTATGATTGACTGTTAATAGATTGCTTCTATGACATTATGTGGTTATTCCGCCCCGTTATATATTAACATCGGATCACTTTATAGAATATTCGCCGCCTACGAGATAATAAAATGGAGGTAAAAACTGATTATTCGGGATTTGTGCCGTGAATCGCCTCCACCGAGGTAACCATTAGAATAAATTTCATACAGATTCATAGTTACCATGGCAACCATAGCAAATTTTTCTTCCCTGAAACAGATGTCTCATTTAGTTGAAAATTAGAACGTCTAAAAAAAACAAAAAAAAAAAAAAAAAAGAGAGGAACCCACGGGAAAAAAATAAATTCGAAAATTCCCCCTGAATGCTGCCTAAAAACTCCATGTCCGGGGCTGGCCCCCCGGGGCAACTGCAGCTCTCCCAAACTTTACCATTCCCTGGAATATTTCTAATGATCCAAATAGATACAAAGTATCCAGAAGTATCAGTCCACAGATTATTAAGGCACCTGCCGGTAGGGCGACTAGACGGGGGCCGGATGGGGCCGATCTGCAGGCAGGTTCTCTGTTTCTATCCTGTTATTATTATTTGCAGTTATATAGCACCATCTTATTCTGTAGCGCAGTACAATGGCCAAACAGGGGCAAAGAAGTAGGGCATCTCCAGAGCGGCTGCGCCATTTCTCCCCAAACCGAATCGACCCCCAAAGAACCCGCATACCACCCCAAACACTGACCCTTGGTAGGGAAGCTGACAATCTACTGCTAGAAGGGATAAAACTTCACAATAGACAAAAAATCATATAACGGAGAGAAGCTCCACGGGGGAGAAGTACAAAAAACTGAAATTCTACACAGAGATAAAACAAATGAAAATCTCCTAGGTTTTTTTTTGTATTTTTTTGCTTCTCGGAAAACGTTCCGTGATAATAATCCCGAGATAATCCCCGCTGAGCTCCCCAGGCGGCACGAGACGGAGTCAGGAGAAAAGAATTCAAAAAATAGAAATACGAGTCCAGACTCAGCTTAGTGCCGGGGAGTCCCAGTCAGGGGTCCTTGGCTACGCATGGGTAGGGGCCACATTCTAATAGATTTTGGCTTCGGGGCACAATATGGGGTGGGGGGTCATTAAAGGGTAATACAGATATAAGCTAAAATATTACTGGTTAACCGACTGGAAGCCCCCAGAATCCCCCAACTATAACAGTGTCTCTGAAAACATGGATAGCGCCCCCACAACGCACCAGTGTCCGTGGTGCCACCAGTGCATGGAGCGACGGGCCAAAAGCATTGGGTGATGGGTCGAGTGGATTGGGTGATGGGTGGAGTGCATTGAGTGACAGGTTGAGTGACGGGCCAAGTGCATTGAGTGATGACTGAGTGAACGTTCCAAGTTCCCATTAGGATGCACTGAGCACACCTGGGAAACATACAGAAGATCATTTAAAATAAAACCAATAAAATAAAAATAGTGGGGGGGGGCTTTTGTGCGTTTGCAGGATATTGCGAGACATCAGGGCGAAACTTCACAGGAGCCACCGGGACAGCGTCTGAGTGAGTATGTGATTTAAACGATCAGCAAAGGGTTAAAGTATGCCTCTTCCTTTAAATGTTTTCAGCTCAGTCTGACTGTTTTAATTTAAACAAATTGTGAAGACAGAATACAGAGCTGCAACTTGATTGGTGCTCAGCTCACTAACCCCGCCCCCTAGGAGCTCGAAACCTCCAACTCCAACAAAACCAAATGGTGCAACTTTTCTTTCTCTGCTTTACTTTAATAAAATACTTTAACGCAGGTGGGTAACTTGCCCCACGTGCTGATTTTTTTAGAATGGGGTAAGGGTAGAATAGAAGGGGCAACTGGCATTCATTTTATGAATTTTGGGAGGGATTTTAGTCAACTACTCTTCTACAACTCTCCTGTTCTCACATTCTGAAAATACAAAATAATTCATAAAAAAAAACACATCAGCAGCCAAACAACGAATTATTAATGCGACAAATTCTATATTTCCCCCGGGGCGGACAAAGACAAACATATTGAAGTTTCATATGTTGTCCGGAATTTGCCTATATGCCGTGACTCGCTCCTCGCACAGCCCGCGGCATCATTTCCCCCGTACGAGTGACACATTTATATCAACGTGATAATAAATTCCGCATCTCATCGTATAAACAAGTGAGAGATATTCTCCCCCAGAAGCCTGCGGAAACATCCGTCCGATGAATAAACATTTTCTCAGGTGGGCGCCGGGCGTAAGAAAGTGAATTTAACATTTTTATTAAGTAATACATTATACGAAACATCAGCAGCCGACACGCTGACGCTCGCTACCCGCAGTATTGTTACAGAAACAATATATTCTTGCGGGTCCTCATTAAATGATGTTGGTTTTACTATGTTTGGCTACCATTATTTATTACATTTTATTATTATATTTTTATTATATTGTTATTATTATTATCTTTATTATTATTAATATTATTTATTATCTTTTGTAATTATTATTATCTATTATTTATATAGCGGCGACAATTTACGCAGCGCTTACCATGGGGATCCGTATATCCGGAATCCTCGGACGGTGACCTCGGAATCTTGGAGATAGATACAGTTTGTTAGGAGGGACTGGACATTTTCGTAATTTTCCGGTTTCAGTTTCGAAACCGAAGGAAAGTAATAGAAATCCTGTTTGATTAAGTCGGCCATGAATTCGTGGTCGAAGGTCAGTTCGTGATTTCCTGCGATGACGATTTTATACTCGTAGGGGAGACTTCCTGAAACGAAAAGAAAGAAACGAGTCAGCGATTGGAAAATAATGAATTTATTAATGATTAATTGCCGATTCACTTTATCGGGGGTCGTTAAGCAGCGGCTGCGTTGTTGAGTATTCGGGACCCTCCGTGTTACACTCACCCAGCCAGTCATTAAACTTTTTGACCTCGCTCGGGAGTCCCAGCTCGGTGAAGTCTCCGGCGTGAATTAAAACATCGCCGTACGGCATTTGGATGAGGTCGGTTCTGGAATGAGTGTCCGAAATACAGACGAATCGAGTGTATCCTGGGGGTTTGGGGGCATCATGGGGTACGGGGTCCACCCTGCAAGAAAGAGAAAGTACAGGACAGCATAGAATCAGTTCTGAAATATATTATTATTACTATTGTTATTATTACTGTTATTATTATAACTATGTTTGTCACCCCATTTCCTTAAGATTGTAAGCTTGCAAGCCAAGTCTCTCCATGTATTGGTTTGTCTTAGTCTGTCGATAATAATATTATTACTAGTGTTATTATTGTTCTTACTATTATTATTACTATTATTAATATCATTGTGAATGTTACTATTGTTATTATTACTGTTATTGTTACTATTATTGTTTTTATTGTTGCTTTTATTGTTCTATTATTGTTACTATTATTATTATTTTTACTATATTTTATTACTACTATTATTACTATTATTGTTATTATTACTGTTATTGTAACTATTATTATTATTACTATTATTGTTATCATTGCTATTATTATTATTATTATTATTCTCCTATATAACAACTTGAAAATATTCATCCAGTAATCTCCAGGAATAATCGGCCCACCAGGATGTAACGTCAGTCCCAAGATCTACCAAAATTACTTAAACTTGAAATATTTCTGAATGAAATATTTCTGTTCCACTTAAACATTAATTGCGCTCTAATTCTATCAGACGAAAAAAAGAAACCTCAGATCTGTCATTTTATTCTTTCCTCTAAACATTTAATCACTTAGAAAGTTTAGGCTTTTTTACGTTTTTATAGCAACAGCCTATCAGTGCATGTCTTTGTATCACGTGACAGTTAAGCATTCCCTGAAGAAATAAGGTAACGTTTCACACGATTAAGAAAGTATTTCCGGGCAGAGTTTGGCCGTTTGGCGGTGTTAGGAATGACGGTTCTATTACTGGGTGTAGTAAATGTAATAAATGTATTATAGCCAGCAGAGGAGGTCGGAGGGCCCTAAAAACCTATAAAATCCCTGAATTAAGGCGCAGGAGGAGAGCCCGCGGGGTTTTAAAACCTGAATAACATTTGGCAGTTACCGGCCTGAAAAGATATAAATAACGTTAAAGTTATAATAAATAATATCGCTAGGATTGGCACCTGGCTAGTATTTCACCGGCACAGACGGTATTTAGAGCACCCTGCCGGTATCGGTATATTAAAAATAACGGCAATGTAATGGCCAGTATTTTTTTGCAGGGCAGACTGGCAGGGTGATTGGCGGAGGCTGAGCGCTGGGGGGAAGTGATGTTTAATTTCATGATGTCACTTCCTGCAGCACTCTGGAGTTTGGCAGCAACTGCAGACCGGCCGGCCTGTGCAACCTCGCTGCCTGCGGACTCGGAGGAAAAGGCCTTATGAACCTGCTCCTGCCTGCGCTGATAAACTGAGGTAGGTGACCATTATCTATCTGTGACAGGAAATATTGGGGGGTGCACATTATGTTTCTTCGACATGAAATATTGGTGCACAATATCGTTTCTGTGACAGCGAAATATTGGGGGTCACATTATTTCGTCGACAGAATTATTGAGGTGCACATTAATGTTTTCTGTGACAGGAAAATATTGGGGGGGTGCACTTAGTTTCTGACAGGAATATTGGGGGTGTTACATTATGTTCTGTGACAGAAATATTGGGGTGCACATTATGTTTCTAGTGACACAAATATTGGGGGTGCACATAATGTTTCTGTGACAGAAATCATTGGGGGCGTGCACATTATTTTCTGTGTACAGGAAAATATATGAGGAGCGTGCACATTATGTTTCTGTGACAGGAAAATTGGGGTCACATTATGTTTCATGTGACAGGAAATCATTGGCGGTGAACGGTAGGTGACACATTATGTGTCTTCGACAGGAAATATTGGGTGAAGTAGGTGCACATTATCGTTTCATGAGACAGAATATTGGGGGTTCACATATGTTTCTGTGCAAAATATTGGGGGGGCGCCACATTATGTTTCTGTGACAGAGAATATTGGGGGGAGCACATTATTGTTTCTTGACAGGAAATTTGCGGGGGTGCACATTATGTTTCATGTGAAAACAGGAAATTATTGGGGGGTGCACATTATGTTTCTGGACATGGGTAATATTGAGGGGTGTACATTATGTTTTCTGTGACAGGAAATATTGGCGGGTGTACATTATTTTCTGTGACAGGAAATATGGGGGTTACATTATGATTTCTTGTACATGGAAAATATTGGGGGTGTTACAATTATTCTTCTGTTACAGGGAAAATTGGGGGTCGCATCATTATGTTCTGTGACAGGCAATATTGGGGCACATTATGTTTCTGCTACAAAAATTGACGGGGTGCACATTATGTTTCTGTGACAGGAAATATTGGGGGTGACATTTATGTTTCTGTACAGGAAATATGGGGTGCACATTATGTTTCTGTACAGAAATATTGGTTGGGTGCACATTTATGTTCGTGACAAAAAATATTGGGCATTATGTTTCTGTGACAGGAAATATTGGGGGGTGCACATTATGTTTCTCTGATGTCACGCATATATAATTAATTATGCAAATTGGCATGGCCTGTATTTTTCTGCAAGAGAGAGGGCACCCCTAAATATCGTGCATTATAAGGCCCAACGCTGCACCGACCATCTGGCCCCCCGTGCCACCGGCCATCCTAACCCCCCCGAAACCGAAACAAATCAATAGAAAATAGGGTGATTTGTGGATGAAGGCCCCGGCTGATTGCTGCACCCCCCCAGTGGTCTGAGCCCCCCGTTCTTTCCCTCCCTTACAAAGGCTGCCTGAACCAATCAGCAACAATCAGCACCTTATGAGTAGAGGAGAGAGAGAACTTAATGGGGGGAATAATCATGCAGACCCTGAAAACAGGGCGTCAAGATGGCTGCTCCCATGGCATATATATATAAGGGGGTTCTTTTAATACATTTCTTGGGTTTATTTAGAGTACAGAGATGGAAAAGATAAGATGGGGGGGAGTATTTGCATTCAGCAAATAAACAGATTTAAAAATATAAAAACAATCCAGAATTATTTAAGAAGCATTTGAGTTTTTGCGTCACATGACAATTAAGTATTCCCCGTGAAAATGGCGAGCAGTCAGGTACTTGAGAATATATAATATATGAGCCCATTAAGGATCAAGAAATTCTAGGTGTTAATTCCCCTCGGTTACCATAAAGCGCGTCGGGTTTTAATTAGTGTGAATTGCGACGATCACGGCGCTCCATGGCGTGACACCATTAATTATGATTTCTCTGAGAAAATTCACTTTCCTGTATAAAAAAAATTCAATTAAATTACCAACGATATTTGGGAGAGGGGGGGGGGCGACGAGTTGAACGGACGGCGGGTGATAATAGGACGTTAAGCTATTCGAGAAAAAAGTCATGGAAACGATGATTGTCGCTTATGTGCAGGTCAAGGGGGTGAGAAAAGTAAAAACAATAAGATTTTTTTGCTACGTTTGTATCATTTAGGGTTTCTGAGGAGGGAATAATTAATTGTAAAATAAAATATAAAAATAAGGTTTCTTGGAAGATCTTCACATTAAAAGTGCTAATAATAATTAATAATAATAATAATCCATATTTAATTAATTTGTTTAATTGCATTTTCTGTTTCCATCGACTGGGGGAAGCTTTTTTGTGCGGAATCTTACTTCCTGCTGAACTCCTCCTTAGTATCTGCTCACGCCAATTTCTGATAGAAAAAGTACTTTCCCTATGGATCGTTTATCATAAATTATAAAATGTTTACTAAAAATATGAATAATTATTAAGCTTAATGAAACAAAATGTGTTTAAATTATAGAATTTTCATTATATTTTTTTTTAATAAATAATGAATAAAATAAAAATGTGTAACTTATTAATTTGCTTTCCATAGTTAATATTGAGCCTTAAAATAAATTCTCTCGATACGGAGGCTCCCCCCCAAAAAAACTGAGGTCTGCATAACGAATGCCCCCCACTCTGTTTATCATCAGTAACAACTAAACTCATAAATTATCCATTATATCCGAAGCGTTTCGTGACATCTGTTACTTCTAGAGACAAAAAAACAACAAGAAAGCGTATTCTGTAAAATAATAACCGATGAGAGATAAATTATAGCAAAAATCATCATTTTTCAGCAAAAAAAAATGTTTCTAAATAAATGATAAATGTGACAAAAAAAACAAGGTACACCAAAAAATCAGCTTGGTAGCGAACAACTATTTTACCCAAATTATGGAAAATTAATTCACGCAATAAACGCACAGACAGCAGCCCGTTCCGGGAGAGATCGGGGGGGCTGAGACCCCTATTGATAGATAGATAGACGGATAGACAGATAAATCGATAGATGGATAATTTGATTCTGCTACAATGTATTTATTATACCCTTTAGAGTGTAAGCTCTGCTGCTCAGCTTTCTCCATAACTGTCTTTGTACACGGCTGCAGAATCTGTTGGCGCTATACAATGACACAATGACGATATTACTATAAGTTCCCGCTCGGCACACGCCGCGGGGGTCGGGGGGGTCCGATACTCACATCTGCACGTGGGGCGGCTGGAATCGGCCCTGGTTGATGTTGTAGAAGGTGAAGGCTTGGGTCGGGTTGGCGCTGTACTCGTCCACTTCGATTATCAGCCTGCTCTGCGGGTGCCGTCTGGATGCCATCATGTGCGAGTGGGTGAAAGCCATCCTTCTCCTGTGGAATGGGGGTTTTTTGTGTTTTTTTTTTTTTCACGCTCTCATCTCTCCCGTCTTCCTACAACGGCAGAAAAAAACCCCCGTCATCTCCTCGTCTCTCCCCTCTAAGAAAAACTAACAAAAAAAAACAGAGTGTAAGTATTTCACGCTGAATCTGTAAGGAGGCGGGGGGCAGGGATTCGGCGATGAAGATTTCGACAGATGATGAGCGAAAATATCACCCAAAAAAAGAAAAAAAAACCCACTTTATTAATCCAAAGTCTGGAAAAAAAATGAAAAGGAACCCTCTGATAAGAGGAGAGTAAAACGCGCCGGACCGGACAACGCGGGGTTAAAATGGAAGAAAGATAGAGATTTACAGAAATGGAATTTCCGATTCATCCTGGTTTTTGTTTTTTTTCTGCCGCGTATTAAGTGTTAAGAACTAAAAACACGTTATTGTTATCAGGGTTTTTTGTTCTTTTGTATTAATGAGGATTTTACTCTGGAATGGAAGGAGGATTGACTCGGCGTGTCGCCACAGGACACGCGTGTAACACGCAGCGATTAACATTAATCACATGAAATTACCCAAACTTCAGAAGAACCTTACAGTTTAAATGGAGAGAAGAGACAGAGGAGAAAAGAGGAGAGGGAGAGAGAGAGAGAGAAGAGCACTAGGAAAGAAAGATGAAGGACGAGGACAAGAGGACAGACGCCGGGACGAGAGGATTCAGAGAGATATTTAAATACATAAAGGAATTATATTAAAGGACGGGAGGGGAAGTTTTTATCAAAGGAGGAGAAAATTAGCCAACAAGAGACCAGAATCTAACACTTAGAGAGTCAGAAACTGAGATGGAATTCAGCCTCCCAGCAGAAGTGTATAGAGAGGGTAATACAGTGAGGGTATTAAACATGCATGGGATAGACATCCGGCTCCTGAATCTAAGACGAGACCAACGACTGATTAAGGTTTGAGTCTTTACAGCAGGAGAAACGGGAGACTAGACGGGGGCCGGATGGGGCCGATCTGCTGGGAGATTCCGGGTTTCTATATATTTGCTGGATATTGATCGCTGATTTGCGGTGGGGGGGGCATGGGGGGGGTAGCGGACGATTCTCGTCTCAGTACCAGAAAACCCAGCGCGGTGTCCAAATGGAGGCGATTCCCAGTCTGTTTTCAGCATCAGATTGGGGGCCGATCGCCGGACGAAGCTTCACATCTGCAACAAAACCGCCGTGACTTTATCCAGCGCTCAGCAGCCAAAATCCAACAGCAATTCTAAATCCGGAGTAGTTACTATGGAAACGGGGGGGGGTGGGGAAACAGTCCCGCTAAGCGTTTCACTTTTGTAACTTTTCACCGTAAATTCTGGTTTCCAGGAATCTTTTCATGTAAATCTAACGACGGGAAACAGCAGGGCCGGTCGGTGGATCATTGGCCCCTGAGTAACTCCCCAACGAGGACAACCAACTCGATTCATTAATGCAGACAGAAACTGAGATCGGTGGCAGCCTGTGGCAGAGCCAGCATTACCCATTAATTCCCTGAAGTCCTCCCCCCCCCAAACCTTACAAAGGCCACCTGAACCAATCAGCAACTTAATAGGGGAGAGAGAACTTAGCGGGGAGGAATAAAGAGAAAGTTAAGGTTCTAATACATTGATATTTTTTTTATTCTGTAATCACCGTTTTATGGGTTTATTCATCCGAAAAAGATGTCGGATTTACGAGAAGTGACTGATTTGCGTTGCACGTCGGGACCCCCCGCGCCGGGCTCTCGGGGTAGATCTGGACGGCGCTCTCGTTGAGGTCACGGACGCCTCTCATTCATTTAACAAACTCTCCGCTCAGCATCTGCTCAGTAATTAACAATGTTTGATAAAATACGTAGACGGAGCGGCAAATATTATTTAGACCCAGAGCCGCGTCCTGCCGGCGCACAGATCGCTGCCTGAGAGTCATCGGCGCTGTTTTTTGGATGTTTGTGTATTTTCATAAATCACCTTATCCGCCCCGTAAAATATTCGGAGCCAATGTGACCTTGGAGCAACATTATTAAATATTATTCACATTCCCCAAAATGTTATTGAGCTCCTACTCTGCATTCTGCAGTCTACCTTTTTACCACTTCTGCTGGGAAGCTGTTCCACTTATCCACTCTCAGTAAAGTAAATCTCCCTTCCATTCCATCTCAGCCTCTGACCCTCGAGTGTTAGATTCCGGTCTCTTTTCTTCTCCTTTGAAATAAACTTCTCTCCGGTGCTTTGTTAAAGCCCTTTATGTATTTAAATGTCTCTCTCATCCCCCCCTCTCTATTCTCTCCCATCCCATCTCTATGTTCTCTCCCCATCTCTCTTCCACTCCCTCTCCCGTCTCTCTTCCTTTCCTATCCCCTCTCTCTCTTCTCTCCCCCAAGCTGGACAGATTGGGACCCCTCAGTCTCTCCTGATTATTTTTATCCTGTAAACTGCCCTCATCGCCGCTCCATGATATCCCCCACCGAGACTTTGGCCCCTTTCCTTATAACCCCCAAGTCTGTGGCTGGGGAGAAAACATTTACCCCATCCTCAAGGTCTTGGCGTGAATTGGTAGATTCTCAGGGTTTTTACCCCAGTCTGGGGGTGAAGGGGCAGATTCTGGGGTCTCACAGTCTGGAGCCGACTCCGTCATATTCTCTTCTGATTTAATGATACCTGAGCGTCCCGATTGGTGCTTTTCTCCCTGCTATACCACAGCTGGAATCCCTGCTTGAATACAGGTGACTCCATCCAGAATATCTTCACCTTCTGACCGTTATTATAACCACCGCCATTGGGTCTGTGCGATTAAAGGGTTAATATTTAAACCTCAGCGAGACTCTGTAGCCGATCGCCATGAAGGTTCCGCCGCGGTGATTCGCTGGCGGAGGATCTGCAGCCCACGAAGGGTTAACAGTAAGAGTGGAAAGGGACATTTTTATTTTTTTCGGTCTGATAAATAAAAAGTCGAGTTTTAGGTCGGAAATAATAAAAAGTTGTCCCCGTCGGTGAAAGTTTGTGTATCGCCCAGCAGGGGGGGGGTCGGCGATTATCTGCCCGTCGGGGCCGTTTGTGTCTCCCGATTCGCTGCGCTCCCTGCTGGAATTTTGCGGAGGTCGTTTTCTGGAGAGCCCCCCCTGCTGCCACCCCCCTCTAATCAAACCAAATTATTAACCGGCTGTAAAAACCAACAATGGGAGCCGAATTGCTGCTCAGCCTTTATCCTCAGGGCCCCCCCCCCTTCTTAAGACGGAGCAACAATACGGCGGCAGCGGGGCGGCCGCGGGGCGACTCCCAGCACTGACCTGTGAACAATGATGACGTCTGCTTTGTCCGAAGGAAGACGGAGAGATGAAAGCTCCTCGCGTCCTCGGCTCGGGAAACGCGGGCGCCGGGGCTGGGACTGATCTGCTGGCTGCGGGAGACGCCGCTTCCTGACGCCTCTCACTATACGAGGCTTCCTATATATATATATATAATGTATATCTGGGCTCAGCCAATCAAACGCAGCTGCGTTACTGGAGAGGATTTCAGAAGCTTAATAAAAAAAAGGCTGCAAAATATATATATATTTTTTTTAGAAATTTAGGATTTACCGAGAAACCCAGAACCCGCCAGCAGATCGGCCCCATCCGGCCCCCGTCTAGTTGCCCGTTTCCCCTGCTGTAAAGACTCAAACCTTAATCAGTCGTCGGTCTCGTCTTAGATTCAGGAGCCGTATGTCTGTCCCATGCATGTTTACATTCCTTCAGGGTATTAGCATCCACCACCTCCATTGGGAGGCTGTTCCACTTATTTAGAGACATCACTTAATTATAGACTGGTGTCATATACATTGATAAGCATTTAACCTCTTAAATTAACTTGTGCCACATTAATATTATCCGGGACAGGTCCTAGAATACTATATAAACAGATAAAACAGAAGGGGACCCTTTCAAAGCAAAGTGACCCCGACATGAAGGCTACAGAAAGAGACCCATCTTTATGGGGGTGCAAGAGACCCCACTTGGTGTAACCTATAGTGAACGCTCCAACGTTAAGCTAGCAATGAGGGCGATAAAGGAGGATATCTATTAATGGCTGAGCAGCATAAGAGTTGTTGTTCGCAGAACTAGTTACCTATTGGCTGCACAAAGCTCTGCATGGGCGTGGCTGCTCCTGGGAGGAGGGATGGAGTTAAGCTGGGGCTGGATTTACAGTCCGTTGTCTTTGTATTTTTCATTATAATCTCAGTGTTCAGCTCGTCTGGAAGCATTTTAATGGCGTGTCCGACCCTAACACGCGGTCCGACCCTAACACGCGGTCCGACCCTTTCCTGTTACGTTCACGGTTTTGATGTTTTTTTTTATCGTATAAAGACATAAATATTCAAACTCCGGCCCATTTCACCTCCCCAGGAAACAATGTTTCTTAAACTATTTTGTTTTTTACGGTCTAAATGTTTTTGGGTTCCTGCGGTCCGGAGGTTGGATGCAGCGGGCGGCCGCATGATGGGAATTTCAGTGTCTTTATCCCTGTAAATAAAAACATTTTTCAACTTTTTCTCATTTGCTGCCCTCTAGTGGTGAAACCGACGAATTTCTGCATGACAAAAGCGGAAAAATCCAAGAACCCCATATATTTTATGTTAGGTTCAGTTGCCCAGAAAATTGTGCATTAGAATTTCACACTTTGTCGTTTTGGTGGCCGGGAAATCTTGCCGCCCCCCCCCCCCGTCCCGTACACATGCGTGGTTACACGCGTGCATTGCGTGTTTTGGAACGCCGTGTCTGTCTCGCCTCGGGTGTTGGAAAAGATTCTTAAAAAAAGGATAAACTTTCTTGGGTTCTTATCTTAAAAACACAAATAAAGCCACAAGCGCCAAATTCTAAGCCTTTAATAGCGATCTCCGGAAAAGCCGCCAAATTCCCAAATATTTCATTCCGTTCAAATATTTACAGATTAAAATTCTGTTTCCAACCAAAGAAAAGAAAAAAAAGCTAAAGGACAGAATCGCGGCTCCATAAATAACGTCTGATCCGGGTATTAAAGCGTTTGATCCGCCGGTAAACGTGGAATTCAGAGGCACCGCAGAAACCAAGAACCTGCCGGCAGATCGGCCCCCTCTAGTCTGACACACACAGTCACACTAACACACACAGTCACACTAACACACAGTCACACTAACACACATTCATACTAAGTAACACACACATACACACTCGACACACACATTCACACTAACACACACATTCATAATACACACAATGCCACAGTCACACTAACACACATTCATACTAACACACACATTCATACTGACACACACATTCATACTAACACACACAGTCACACAACACACTTCATACTAACACATTCATATAACACAACATTCACACACATTCAACTAACACACACATTCACACTTAACACACACATTCATACTAACACACACATTGACACTAACACCACATTCATACTAACACATACTCACAGTCACACTAACACACATTCATACTAACACACACATTCATACTAACACACACAATTCACACACATTCACACTAACACACACATTCATACTAACACACACATGCATACTAACACAACCATTCACACTACACATTCATACTAACACTTCAACATTCACAACTAACACACACAGTCACACTAACACATTCATACTAACACACACATTCACACTGACACACACATTCATACTACACACCACACTCAACATCTAACATACACAACACACATTCCTACTAACACACCATTCACACTGACACACACATTGACACAACATTCACACTACACACACACAACACACACACTTCACACTTAACACACACAACCCACATCTAACACACATTCACACTGACACACCACTCATCACAACTGACCACCACATTCACACTGACACACACACACTCCCTCTCATACATACACACACATCCATACTAACACACAAACTCTCTCATACACACATTCATACTCACACACACACACACACTCCCTCTCATACACACACATTCATACTAACACACACTACTTCACACACATATACATCCAGAAGAGGGTAACAAGCCCCCTTTTACCTACTCTAATGGGGAGCACACAATGCCCAGAGCTCCAATTTGGCATTAAAAAAAAGTCCAAACAAACAGCTGTAAAATTACAGACACTTTTTTTTTTTTTATTACACTTTCGATAATTTTTATGATACAATGAATTTACGATGATAATACAGTTACAAAGTAAAATTCGGAGGTTTTTACGTGAATTCTGATCTTTTCAATGAGTCGCGAAAGGTTTAAATATATATAAAAAAAGTCTGTACAATTATTTGCATATTCCAAAAAAAATCTTGAAAGGTGCGTCACGTTTACAAAAAAAGAACAAATTCTACATAATTTGACTGACATCAGTGTCTATTATTCTGGTAATTAATGGGTTTTTACTCTTTTTTTTTTTGAATAATGTCTGTTTTGTTATATTCTGTCTTTTATACGCTTGTTTTTTTTAGCCGTTAATAAACAATAAGACACTTTATGTTACTAGCAACATTTTGATATATTGAGAATTTTTAACCCCTTCCTTCTGCACCTTCATTGCCTGTCGGTAATTCGGTACCCATATTAACACAATCATTCCCGCTGTCTCCATCCCCAAATATTCCATTCATTTAATGGTTTATATCCTGTGGTGGGCAACGCATTCTCTAGGGGGGGGGTGGATACTGGACGCGTTGGGGGGGGTGTTAGCGGCCTTTATTCAGTAGATACTTCTGCAGCATGAGTTACTTCTTTGCGTTCTACTGCGGAAAAAAGTTACATTTTCAGCACTTTTGAGGGTTTTTAGCCCTAATTTTTTGTCTGGTCATGAATATCCGCACATACCAACAGTGGCAAATCATGGCCCAGGGCATCAGGTCCGGGGACTCTGTAGTCCTCTTGTGGTCGGTCAGTCGGCCCCCTGTAGCCCCACCAGAGCCAGTTAAAAGGCAGATCACTGATCTCCCTGGATAGTGTCATGTAAAGGGTATGATGTCATATCCTTGCGCTCAGTGGTAACCCCAATGGTTTTTTGGGGTTGATCCATGCATTCTGATGAAAAAGAAAACCTGCTGATATTTCACAGTTTGAGTCGTTACAGCAGGAGAAACGGGAGACTAGACGGGGGGCCGGACGGGGCCGATCTGCTGGCGGGTTCTGGGTTTCTTGTCTATATCCTTCTCTGAGGTTCTATTTCCTGCTACATGGGCAGCTGGAGCTAGTTATGGGCAGAATCTGCAGGGGAAGCTGCAGCTTCAGTGGAGTTTAATTCACATCCATGATGCCTCCCCATGGAAAAAACCTACGCCAATCATGGATAACGCTGGGAGTGGAAGCAGAGAAGAGGATGTAGATGCTAAACATATAAACATATTTACCCCCCCCAAAAAAAGATATTGATACAGAAATTAACCTAATTATTACAATTAATCTGTTCCCATTGGTCCATGAGTCTCCTATTACTCTTCTGTGTAAAAGAGACCTCTGAGGTCCCGGGAACTTATGTAACTTTAGTTACTATGTTGGCCCCCAAAAAATGTATCAACTTTCCCCTGTGAATTCTGGTTATTATTATATCCAAGCCCTTCAGTAAAATCCCATCATCTGGAGAGCTGGGCTCGATAAACTCCCAAGCAACGCTTTTTAGGTCCCGATCCGCTAAGCGGCGCAAATACAGAAATTACACAATTTGCTGAAGATCTCTGAACAAAATTCACGCCAGGCATGGACAGCAAAATCAAAAATACAGACATCTCTAGAAAAAATAAATTCTGTTTTTTTATTATTTTAATTTGAAACGTTCCGAGATCGCCACTGATTTCAGAAGGTTACGGAATGATTGGTGAATATGAAGACGGATACATTGTTTTTATGATAATAATATTCCCTTATCTTACAAACAATAATTCTTACCACCTGACATTCACACATTGGTAATATTCCCACGGGGGCCACGAAGAGCGAGAATATTTAGAACAAAATAATAAAACTTCTAAAACCCCAAAAGCTAATATTTATTCGATTTTTTGCGGTTACGTTAATAGATTATTATACAATCTACATGGCGTGAAGCTCATCGTTCTGATGGGATACTTGGCACACATCTATAGGTTACAACATTTAACATCCGCGGAATGAGCAGCCAATCGGAAAGAAGATGTCAGATGCATGCTGGGAGCAGATATTATAAAAGTAAATGTAATATTCATTGGGTTTATGCGCTACGCAATGTAATTTTTTTTGGTAAAATTAGAATTTACTTTGCAGGAGTAACAGGGAAAAGAAATTACAAAAATTCTAAATTCTAAACTTTAAACTTTCTTTAAACTTTACATTTAAAAAAATCCTCAATATTCTAAACTTTTTGGAAACGGCATGTTTTTTTTTTTTAAACTTACATATTTTTTTAAAAAATAAATAAATAAAATTTAGTTTAAACCCACCATATCACGGTAAGTTTCATGAGCCCCGAAGCCAGGATTTTCCTTAATTATCAGAAGCGGGCGGATTGAGGTTGGTTAACGCGGTTTGGAAGTGGATTTAGGGAGAATAATTCATAACGGATAAAAACATCGAAATTTGAAAAAAAAGCGATTCCAGAAAACGACACCTTATTTTGGACAAACATTCTTTTTCTAGGAGAAAGTAAAAGCGCACGACAGCAGGGTTTATCTTTGTACAACGCGGAATGAACTTTACATCTGGAACATTTTTTTTTTTTTTTGGCTTAGATTAGAATGCTAAACGCTAAAGAAGAGAATCCCACCCGCAGCCCCCCAACATCACATATAAAATACAAGTGCAATTTCATTTTAAAATATTAATTATACTACATATAATAATCGCTGGAAGGCGGCTTCTTCAACCATTTTTTTTTTTAAAGAAAAAGTTCTAGAATATACATTTTATCTGAATAATTTGGGTGAAATCTCTGCAGATGCAGTCAAGGTCCTTTCTCTGCCTCTTGAAGCAGGTAGGTGGGCAGGGATCGGACCCCCACGGGACGCACCAATAACTCTGTGTTCCTCGCCGCAGTCTCAGCCAATACCAGTTTTTGGGGTTTTTTTAAAGAATTTTTCTATGGGACGCAGATGGAGGACATCCCTTCGCACGGATTGGAGGCTTCATTTTGGACGCGGTATCTGGCATTGAATTTGTTTTGTAGTTCATGGAAAAATGGGCCGGGGGCCTCTACGATCTCCGAGTTTTTCTTTGTAAAATTTTCAAATCCCATCTAAAATTTGGTTTGTTTAATCTGATAAATGTTACCATGCGAGGCGGATAAAATTAAATGGCATCAAACTTATAAAGGATGAGAAAAAATCAAGATAATTCACCGCCAAAAAATGAAAGAGTACGATGAGGGCGAGACTCGTGGCGTGAAGTCAGATTTTTAGGCATCATTTTGGGGAGATTTTGGGGATATTCCAGTTTCAGGTCCTCTAGGTGAAGACCGTGGGTAGAATTCTGTTGTCCTGCCTCGGTTGTGATGTTCGGAGACCGGTGGGGGACTGTTGCCCCCCCCGCCATCGTAGAGAGGATTGCACTGTACAATGCAGCAGGCACACCACTGAGGAGTAACATGCGCGATCTGAGGATCCGAGCGCAAGACGCAGAGAGCGGAAAAGTCTGTGGTCCCCGGCTGCTCCCGAGGGCCGAGCGTCTTTCTGCAGCGTCTGAATTAAGCCCTTTTTTTGTTCCGCTTTCACAAAAAAAGGGATGCAAAGGCTGCAAAAATGAGTCTTCAGGAAGAGAACGTCTCTACAGCGGGGAGGAATAAAACAGGAACGGTAAAAAAAAAGGTGGGGGATCGGGGGTTAAAAGGAGGATAAAAGCTACTTGTAAGGTCGTAAAAATCTGGAGACTTTGGAGTGGAGGAATTTGATGAAAGATCTGGGAAACATTTCTTTGGATTCCTGCGCCGTGTACTTGAAATAGTTTTGAGGATGCGCCAAGACGTTGAAGAGGGCCTTGATCAGCTTCTTGTCCTGGAATAAAGGAAAAGGCGTTCTGCTTAAAGCCACATTTAGACAATCGTTCCCTAACGGTGATGGCTTTTCATGTAATTGTATGTTAAAGGGACACTCCAGCCATCGTTTGCACTTTAAAATACGTTGTCCCTTTACATTTTCATGGTGCCCCTCCCCCCACAAATGTAATATCTGCATTTGCCCCACTCTCTGCTATTTGCCCCACTCCCTGTCCCACCCTCTCATGCCAGTCTTGTGTTCGGCTGATCTGACTTCAATGGGAGTTCCGTTCTGCCGCTGATTGGCTGCTTCGAGCAACCAATCAGTACCATGAAACATGGCACCACAAAGGAGGCAGGGTGCAGTGTAGCTCCAGAGCTGCAGCTTCTCCCAAAGGCAAGTGATGACATTATTTCTTGTAGGATCGCAGAATGAATATGCATCCTTTCTGCAGGGGGTTAGACTTCCCAGTTTTACCACCGTCGCCTTTCAATAAAGGGTTAAAATAACGTACTTTCAGTATCTCTTGGTGGTTTTCGGACGCGTACAGCCTCCCGTCCCGGACAATATCTTCTATCAGCTGCTGATAATCCTCTGTGAAGCGAGAAGCAGATGAAATGTCCGCATTAGCCCATTTTTGGAAAAAATAAACACATTTGCGCTTATTGCATAAATAACCCAACATATTCTGTGGCGCAGTACAAACATCCTAAACAACAAAGGGTCCACGGAGCTCCTTCGTTTCCGGACCCCCTTCAGTCCGATGATCCAGAATAAGGCAGAGAAACACCAGCGGAGTCGGACCTTTAACTCCTTGCGGGCGACGGAGACGAATACATTGTATTTATTACGTGTATTTATCACGTGTATTTATTACGTGTATTTATCACACGCAGCGTAAGAAGTCTTACCGTCGTACGTCACGTAAGGCACCTGGAAGCCTTTGCCGCTGTTTCCCTCGTTGGACTTGAACTGGATCCAGAGCTTGCGCGATCGGGAGGTGAAGGCGATCGGCCTCTCGTACGTCTGGCACGTTTCGTAAGTGGTGATGGAAGTCGGGGAGGCTGCAAAGAAACCCACGAGCTGTTATATAGAGATCCCCTCCACTCACTACAAGGACGTCGTACCCACAATGCATTGGACCAGGATTTAGAATTTATACCCAAGACCAATGAATTGCGGGATGGCGAATGCGATGCTGGATCGGACCCGTAGGGTGTAATCCACAGCAGGGACCCCAGAGGAGATCAGGGGGAGCACTAAAAGTCGCCCCTGGAGCGGGTCAGCGAAGCAGCTAAACAGGACAGTGCCTGAAAATAAGGACTGTCCCATAAAAACCAGAACACTTGGTAGGTATGTTACTGTATACTAACGATCTTGGTGCAACACAGCGCTCAAAGGGTTAAAGTCGAGTTATTCCGTCTCTCCTGCCCCCACTTACCGCTTTTCCTCATCACCAGGACGTCTCCGCACTCGTCCTCTATGGGGAGAAATATTTCGGGTACGACTATAAGAATCCTCCTCTTCGGCGGCGGGGTGATGTACCAGATGCACTCCACGTTGGAGGGGTAATCTCCGGGGTAATTGGGGGATTCGATGTATCCGGTATAGTCTCCTAGTTCCCCCCCGCATTGCTGGTCTGTGAACAATAAATAAAAATCACATTACCGGTTTTTTAAATCTAGCGCTATTCTTTTTACCCCAGTTTGTAGTTTTTGCCCCATGATATAAAGTTTTCAGGCAGCTGCATATCAGCCGTTTGTATGATTCTCGCTCTGTTATCTGATCCCCGATCTACTAAACACCGCGACTCCTTATCATACTGCCTGTGGGGAGCAATAGAACGGCTCAGTCTTAATCACCCAGCTGGACTCTCTGACTAATGAAAGTCTATGGAGGAACGGACTTCGTTAGCATCGCCATAAAGCATCAGCTCAGTGTGGTGTTTGGGCCGGGAAAGTCACCCAAAATTACACAGGTAACGTACTTTTGCAGTGAGTAACATTAGTGGAGCCGTCGAAGTCCGTACTCGTGTTCCCCGGGCACGTTATGCAGAAGTTCTGCCCAAACTCGGGCTGGTAGGTGCCCACGGGGCATCGGATACACCTGTGAGTGGTGGAGTTGTAGTAGTGTCCGGGCGAGCAGTGGACTGCAAGAGACGAAAAAACATCACATGTAACATGTTAAGAGATCCTGCGGGTACCGGGACACGTAACAATGCAATGAATCCCGCACCCTCTGGGTGGGTATTTGCCCCAGGCCATCAGGCATTTGCCCCGGTCAGCCAGATCTACCCTCCTCCGGTCTATTAACCTTTTGTTTCACAGTCCTGAAAGGAAACGGCGCTCTCGTATTTAGTTGTGAGGCCTCCTCCACACGGGAAGCAAACCGTCCGCCCCGACTCAGGCTGGTAAGTCCCGACCGGGCAGGGCCGACAGGGTTTGAAGCCGCCGGGGGAGATGTGTCCCGGGGGGCACTTTCCTGAAAACGACGAAAGGAAACGTGAGAACAAAGAACAGCGTTACATTATTTATATAGCACCAGCATATTCCATGGCGCTGCT
This sequence comes from Spea multiplicata, assembly GCA_009364415.1. Lineage (NCBI taxonomy): Eukaryota > Metazoa > Chordata > Amphibia > Anura > Pelobatidae > Spea > Spea multiplicata. The sequence continues at coordinate 23,211 of VKOC01026926.1, forward strand.
TTAATAAGGATGGGGCGTCCTGCTCCCGTGAGCTTACAATCTATTAATTCACATACAGAAGAACAAAAGAGGGGAGCGCTGCACTGACATCAGCGGGTACCGTATGTGGACTATGACATCACATGCTCACCTCCGCACTCCGACACGTTGCGCGCGCCCGCACTGCCCACGCTGTCGCTGCTAGGGCACGGCTCACACGCCAGCTGCCCCTCCATGTCCTGGTATGTGCCCGGTGAGCACGGAACGCACCGCGCGTGTTCTCCGCTGTAATAGGTGCCGGCCGGGCAGTAAACTGCAAAGAGAAACTCCTATGAGGACGGGCGTAAAGGCCGACAACCAAACGCGGACCGGCGAGGGGTTAACAGGGCAGCCGAACCGGTGCAAAGTATGAAAAAGGGGTCTCTGCAGCGCAGAGACCAGCAGAAGGGTCCAGTGCAGGCAACTCATTGGTTGCTATGGTGATTAGACCCCCAAACTTTGCATCTGAATTGGGCCGGAGCACCATAAACCCCTCTTACAGATATTTAAGGCTCCTGCCTCTATTCCTACGCCAGTACTGTACCCCTTATAGGGGGCAAGTGTAATATCTGGGGCATCAGAGCAGACTTTGAGGCCTAGTCATCCACAGGGTACTGAGGGGCGTCCTCTGTGACCCCCTAACAATCCCCGCTGAGATCCGCCAAACGGTGTAACTGAAATGGTTAATACCGCATTTTCCGTCGTGCAGCACCTGGCCCGAGCCGCACGCTTCCGGACTCTCCGAGCTCTTGGACAGCTTTGGGGCAACTTCGTAGTCCACCCCGGAGAGCTGGATGAAGAACTGCTGCTTGTTGATGGACTTCTTCAACGTCTTGAGGGCAGCCTGCAGCCTCTGCTCCGACCTCTTCCTCACGCAGTCTGCGTTACACGTGTCTGGGGTGGGGAGGAATAAATAAAACATATGTGACTTTCTAGCAGGAAGGGGGGGTAAGAGCAGCAGGGCAAGCAGGTAAGAGACTAAAGTCCTACCTGAAACCTCCTCCCTGTTCACCTCCAGCTCCACCTCTGCGAACAAGTGAGAGACCTCCTTGGAAGGAGACTTGCGTCCGCGTTTCTTCTTCTTGGAGGAATCACACTTCAGGTTCACAAACGTCACGTGGCAATTCTCTGCGAAAAGAAACAAAATCTAGACTGTATCGTTTATAGGCGACTGGGGGAGGGGCTATGGGGGGCGGAGACAGATTCCCCAGCCAATGGCTGCAAAACTTAATATAAAATAAATTGTATTCTGAATACAATGTTTGACTCAATTATTTATAATTAAACCCCTAAAATATTAACTGAAACAAAGAAATATTGGAAACGGCAGCCATGAAGGGAACTTTTGGAACAGGAAGCTACTTTAAGCATCAGCAGGAAGTGAGCGGTGCACCAGAGAATTGCTTCCCCCATGGCTTGCATGTTTTTTTTTCTCATCTAGGAACTAAAAACAAATGCTGTCCATGTAACTGTTTCCATTTCTCCAGTATCTGTTACAACGTAACTATTTTTAAGTAACTTTCTAAATCACGGATTGCACTCGGCAGCTCAACAGGGACACCGAGCGTGGTAGGGTGACCACACCGACCATGTTTTCCAGGCACATATAATTTAGGGGGGGGGCATCTGCTTCTGTCAAGAAAAGAGACATTAGAATCCCCTACGTGCCCTAATCACGTCCCTGAACAACCTAAACAGCCCCATCCGACGTATCTCACGTACCCATCAGGGGCAGACGTCCAGAGTCCTTCACCTTCTCTCTGCTCCTCGGTCGTAGAAGACATTTGGAATCTTTTATCTTAAATCGGATTTTCTGCGTGATGGGGGGACCTAAAGAGTCTGAGAGATGAACACGGATTCTTTTTTTTTTACAGGGAATAAAAATAACAGAGCGAGAATCATACAAATGGCTGCCATGCAGCTGCCTGAAAACATTAAATTATGGGGCAAAAACTACAAACTGGGGTAAAAAAAAGAAAACAAAAATTTCCGACAACTAATTTTAAATCTGATTTGAGGAATACAATATTTGGCGGGAGATCCTCTTAATTTAATAAATGTTTGTGACCTGGTTTAGTGGTTAGATTAAGAATTTCGGGTATATATTTATCTGGTAGATTGTAAGCCTGCGAGCCGGGTCCCCTAGGTCATCTTCGCCTGCCAGCTCTAGTTTTGTCAGACCCGTTGAATGCAGGGACTGTAAGCAGCGCTGCAGGAATTGTTGGCGCTATATAGTTAGAGAATAATAATAATGATAAATAATAATGACTAATAATAATAAATAAAATAATAATAAATAATAATAATGATAAATAATAATGACCAATAATAATAAATAAAATAATAATAATAATAATAATGATAATAAGGAAGCGTTACATTCCCTTATCTGCCAGTAGAGGGCGTCCTGTCTGTTAAACTAGACGTATGTTCTGAATATGACCTCTGGCTGGCTGCACATAATAGGGGTGGTAATCCAAAGTGGTTAAACTTTCGGCAAAAGTCAGCCCCCCTCGCATACAGGGGACCACTCTGATTTTTGTTGGGGGGGGCGAATTGAGCCTCATATAGCAGTAGCGCAGGACTCGGCAAGCTGGCGGAGCACGACGAGGTCTCGTTACGTTTCATTTGTATTTAAGTTTTAGGTATTAAGTTTTAAAATAATTCGTGCGAACGGCCGAAAGGCTCCTCCCCTCCCCTCCTTACGATTCGGCTCTAGAAAGACTTTCCAATTTATTTTTAAAAGAGTTTTATTTATTCCAAGTCAGTTAAAGAATAATCTCCCCCGGAGGTCAGCAGGAAGTCCCTACATCAAACAGAAGGCGGCTGGAATTAAAAACACATTTCTGCGGCTAATTTAAAAAACGGGGAGGAATAAAGTGCATTCTGGGACTAGTCTAGGTGGGGGGGGTCATCTAATGGCCGGTGGTGAGAAGCTGCTGCAGAACTTCATGCCATGATGTGCTTTGAAACATATGGGGTTAAATCTTTCACACAAAATCACAAAAGAATAAGGAAGAAATCACTATTAAAGCTGCTGTTCTACTGGGGGGTTATATTACTGTATACAGCGCTGGGGGTTA
>VKOC01026927.1:0-20024 GCA_009364415.1 Spea multiplicata
ATTTTTATGATTGAGAAATTTTAGTTTTTGCCAACCTGCCCCCCCCCAGTTATGCACATCTGCCCCCAGGCTTGCCACTCTGCCCCCAGAAATGCCTTATACCTACTTATATGACACTCTGCCTCCCTATGCCTTATACCCTCCTATACGCTGCTCTGCCCCATGATATGCCTTTTAACCCCCTATATGCCTTATACCCCCTATATGCCACTCTGCCTCCAGAAATGCCTTATACCCCAATATGCCACTGGCATATAGGGGTTAAGAGGCATATCATGGGACAGAGTGGCATTAATCTATTGTACCATTAACAACCAAGAAGTCAGTATATCTGATTTTGGGCTGTGTCATATGGCTAACCATACTTAGTATAAAGTAATATTCAACTCAAACATGCCAAAAATGTATTAAGTCCATATTTGTATAAGGCTACAGAAATTTTATACAATACTGTAAGTAAAACTGTGATTATAAAAAAAGTAATTATAATGGTACTGAGAATGATTATGCGTTCAAATTTTTCTTTGAATTGACAGTCAATATGAATTTGAAAAATAGTTAATGTACCATTACAAACTGTCATTGGCAGATGCTGGGAATAGAAACTTGCTCAGGTGCTGTCTGCCCGTAATGTGATTAGCAATTAATTCCAGATTGGAATATGACACTCAACATCAGCAGTTTGTAAATCAATTCCTTAAAATATGTGATTGGTCACCTTGCAAATTACTAGTAAAGTTTTAATCAGTTGCTAAATTACATAATTTCTCCCCAAAACATACATAGCATTTGTCATACCTTTCATTATGTTATTAATATTATATTTTGAATATTTTTTGGTATTTGTATATCCAATATTTTCTAGGTATATAAAACATTCTATTTCTGTAAGCCAGTATTTTCAAGCCAAATTTGTAAAAAAGAGGAAATAAATTTAAAACCAATATGGGCATTCCTGTCAGTATGCCACATCATTCCTGAAACTATCATACCAGATTTATCTCTCTTGTAGATGGTTTTTTCCCAATACTCAAAAATACGGGAATGAGAAACGTATTACGCCTATATTTGTTAAGGCTACATAACAATTGAAAAGATAAACATTGCAATTTTCTTTGGTTTTCAAATGCAAACTGCACCGTAACATTTGTCACTTTAACAAACACCAAATAAATCTCCTTTTTTTCATCTGTTCATGTCTGCCTGTCTATCACTATAGCATTGAAGATAAGTTGTTTTTCTTGCATTTATTTTATTGCATGTTTCACCTAATACTGTTAACCTCTACACGACAATGATATTTCTCATGTTAATTGGCGAACCTAAAAACTAACAATGCTACCCAGAGCTCTCCCTTTTCTAGGAGAAGACTCATGACTACATGTAGAGGAAGGACTAGCACGAGACAACCTTTACTGGGTGGACATGGGAAGAAATTGGGCAAGAGTGGGCACTGCCAGATGTTGTTCTGCTACCCTTGGAAAGAAGAAACTAACACAGATACCTGGGGAAGCAGAGTTAAAACCTTTGTGTAGGACCAGCACATTTTTATTTCATATTTCCAATGGGAGGGGCATAAGGTTTTTTGGGCATCTTCTTATTACACTTTTCCTTTTTTTAAAACATTCTGTAGATCCATTCGGGCTCTTTTTAGGTTTTGGGGATCTCTTTTGTAAGCAGTCACTAACATGATCACTGTTACTGTGATCAACCAGCAACGGGGTCATCTGGGACCACAGCAGTGCCTAGACAGACCATATGGTGTTTTTTAAATGCATTTTATTATACTCACTAATGTATCATTTTTCCAATGACTTGATTTTAGGTAGGTGACCTGGGGATTTCAGGCAGTGATTGCTTAACCCGAAGTCTGCGGGCAAAGCTCAGAAAGTCGCCAGGTATGGCTATGGGGCCTATACTATGCACTCCAATATGAACAAAGACACATATAACATTACGTCTTGAAGTGTTGTACAACAAACATCACAGAAATGGAATAATAGTTAAAAGCTTTTAGGAAAAAAAGTCTGTGTGAGTGATGTTTTGGTTGCATTACTAGAAAAAACTAAATAAAAGGTGCATGTGTAATGTGTTCTTTATGTCACTCTGCCCCTCCATTTAACCTACATTCCTGAACACATGTACAACTTAGCTTAACTCACTAATATGCAAAAAAGTATGATCTGTTGCATTAATGTAAAGTGCATTTTGCTAACTTTATTTTTAATTCTGTAAATGAGAGGCCAGGATAAATGCTATAATTGTGACAGTAACTCACTAGGCCAAACCTGACATGTTTCTAATTACCTGCTAAAATTGTCGCTGTCTCCTAAAGTGCAAATTATCACCCGAAATGACAAGAATAATGAATGAGTAGTTCTGATGTAATGCAACAATTAGACCTTAAAGACACTGTCTAATATGGTAATTTTGAACACCCACTCCCTGTTATTAAGTGGCTGATAATTATTTAATTATCTATCTGCCAGAATGATTTACTTCATTTATTCAGTACTAGATGTGAGCTGAAAGTGGCAAGGTCTAAGGTCACAATGAACTGTCCTGGAGATTAGCTAATATTTGTGTTTTTTTATCTATTATTTCTTTTCTAATTGAACAGCATTGCAAACAAATAAAACATCTAAAATGTGTGGCATTTACCAAACAAGAAAAAATGAATAGACTACGTTGGACCTGATATCCTAAAGTGGGCCAATATCTGAAGAAGAGCTTCTGTAACACCATATTCTATAATTGGTAAATAAAACGCATCAGCTTTGGTGAGCATTTTACCAAACAAAGAAAAAAGAGATAATTAAATAATAAATATTGAAAAATGTCCGTAGTATTTACTTAATAGTGCAAATTGAAACAGATAAGGATGTCAGGGCTCAAGTCAACAGGTTGGGTAGGAGCCCAATTGCAGGGGATATCTGAGGCTCTGTCTGTACTCCGAGATGCATATTGACAGACATGTAAGTACACACAAGAGATAACAGTCATACACCAGGCTGCTATGCAAGAACCGATTATATTGATGAAAGCTGGCTGATTGGAACAGGACTGGTATATACAGTGGAATAAAGCACAAACATGATACAGTTAATTGTAACAAATGGACTGGAAAGTTGTTGTAACAATATATTATATATAAAATGAGACTTAGCGGTATAATTTTAACCATTCCAGTAATTGTTGCATTTTCTAGTTTTTCCACATATTTTTTCTAACCAGTACATCTTGGCCATGTCAAGCACTTGATAAGGAAAGCTGGTAGAGTGCATAATACAGCTCAAGAGCGATAAAATTATCCATTTAACTACCACTGACCACTTTATTGGATACACTTTGCTAGTACCGGCTTGGACCCCCTTTTGCCTTCAGAACTCCCTTCATTCTCTGTGGCATACTTTCTACAAGGTGCTAGAAACATTCCTCAGAGACTTTGGTCCGTATGGACATGATGGCATCAAGGAGTTGCTGCAGATTTGTCGGTTGCACATCCATGATGCAAATCTCCAGTTCCACCACATCTCAAAGGTGCTCTGTTGGATTCAGATCTGGTGACTATGGAGGCCATTGGAGTACAGTGAACTCCATGATGATGTGAGCTTTGTGACATGGTGCATTTTCCTGCCGGATTTAGACATCAGAAGATGGGTACACTGCGGTCATAAAGGGATGGACATGGTCAGCAACAATACTCAGGTAGGCTGTCGCATTAATTAAATGATGCTCAATTGGTACTAAGGGGCCCAAAGTGTGCTAAGAAAATGTCCCCCACACCATTATATCACCAGGATGAATCCATGCTTTCATGTAGTTTACACCAAAGTCTGACCTTGCCATCTGAATTTCGCAGTTGGAATCGAGACTCCTGAGACCAGGCAACGTTCTTCCAGTTTTCCATTGCCTAACTTCCTTTATTCTGTAATTCTGCAAATTATAGCCTCAGTTTCCTGTTGTTAGCTGACATGAGTGGAACCCGATGTGGTCTTCTGCTGTAGCCCATGTGCTTTAAGGTTCGACGTGTTGTGCATTCAGAGATGGTATTTTACATTCCTTGGTTGTAACGAGTTATTTGAGTTGTAACGAATTACGGTTTTGAGTTACTGTCATCTGACCTCTGACATCAACAAGGCATTTTCATCCACACAACTGCCGCTCACTGTATATTTTACTCTTTTTCAGACCATTCTCTGTAAAGCCTAGAGATGGTTGTGAGTAAAAATACCAGTAGATCACCAGTTTCTGAAATACTCAGACCAGTCCATCTGGCACCATAGCATGTGTGTGTATGAATTGTGCGAATGAGTGAGAGAATTAATGAATTTGTGAGAATGCATTAATGAATATGTGTAAATAATTGGTATGAAAGAGTGAAAGAATAACTGATTGTGTGACTGAATTGTGTGAATGAAAGTGTGAATTAGTGACTGTATAAGTGTTTGTGTGTATCATAGATGTATAATTGATTGCGGAAAGGCAAAGATGGCACAAGCAGGGTCTATAAGCCTTGGGGACCAAGATGCCACATGTTTATGGAACAAAGATGGCACAGGTAGTGTGTTTATGGGACAAAGATGGCATAGGGCGGGCTGTTTGGGGACAAAGATGTCGCATGCTTGGCTGTTTGGGCACAATGTTGACTCATGCTGACAAAGATGGTACGTCCTATGTGTGTGATATGGGTGCTGGTCAGGTTCTTTGTTGGCAGTGTGGATTCCAAGGCTGGCCTTTGGGGTGTGCAACCTGTTATCTACACCTGTAATTTAGGGGTTTTTAATCTATACCTTTAATGCTGAGTTTTTATGTGAATTCCAATTAATATATAATCTATTCATTTGAGCTATACCTTCAGTGCTGACTTTACATTTCCAGTTAATCAATACCTGCAGTGCTGGGTTTGTGTGTTCTGTTGATACCTGCAATGCTATGTTTCCATACACTATTTATATACCAGCAAATATTCGGTTTTATTCAGTTGATCTGTACAAGCACATGCTGTTTTCATGTGTTGTTTATTTGATCTATACCTGAACTATAGGGAGTAAGTAAAAGAGAGGTATGTCATGAAGGGCCAAAGGGACATTGGGGATGATTTCGGGGGGAGAGGACATCTCAATTTCACGGTAAGGTCAGCACTGACTCTCACAGTCTTCCCCTAATCTACGGTCAGTGTGGCAAATATTTTTTTTTGGTGTGGTGGTAGAAGAGAGTGATTACATGCTAGGGAGCGTGAAGCGGGCCCAAGGAAATGCTTTCCTGGGGTCCAATTTTTTCAGTATAAAATATATTGGCAACATGGTCTTATATTTATATATGTCGGCAGCATATGTAATATGATATATTACATATATCATGTAAAAATACATGTCCAATGCTTTATATACTATTAGTATTAAATATATATATATATTATATATATATATAGTGTATATGTAGCTTTTTATAATTGCCCTACTTTGGTCCCTGTCTCCCCATGTGCCCCTCTGAATATGAAAGCTGGAAAGCTGGAGACATCACTGCCTGTACCTCTAGCCATATACCTGGTATGTAGGGGTAAAATTCTAAAGATTAAAAAGTATAACTTTTCATAATTGCAGCTAGGTAAGAAAATGTGCATTGTCCTGTGAGTGGTTTAGGTCAGGTGTGCAAACCCCTCATCTGCACTGAAGTAGTCTGCATCTCTGTGGTGAAATATATTCGTTGGCAATTTGGCAAATGCTCCTGTTTTGTATTTACTTTCTTTTCTGTCTTCAAAGTATTATAATGTTTCATCTGGCTGTGGGATGAGAAACCTTAATTTTGAGATGAATTGAAACAAGACAACATGGAGCTAAAAGTCTGTAATATATCAGCTTGTCAAGAATGAGCTGCAACTGAAGAAACAGTTAGTGCAATTAATGACTTTGAGACTTGAGGTGAACCAGTTAAAGATACAGATGTAAAGTAATGTACAAGCTACAACACTAAAGGAGTGTTGATGTATAGTAAAAATGTTGCCAGGCCTTTTTGATGAATGAGCTTCCTTGGTTCACAGAAAAGTGGTAACAAGCAGCACTAGGTTTAAAACTATAGACTAGAAGTATTTAATTTAGATTTTCAGCAGAGTGAACCACTCTGCTGAAAATCTAAATTAAATACTTCTAGTCTATAATTTTAAAGACCAGTTATCACTTTTTGTGAAAATGACTTGCACATTATTATTATTATTTATTGTTTTATATAGTGCCATCAAATTCCGTAGCGCTGTACAATGGGTACATAACAAGTAGTAGGTAACATAACAAATTGACTAACAGAGACAACAGGTGAGGAGGGCCCTGCTCAAACATGCCTACAAACTAGAGGGATTTAGGGTGGATTACACAATAGGTAAAAGTGCCGTTGTTAGGGATAGACCAGCCACACTATTAAAAGTATTGCAGAAGAGGGACAAGGAAAGGTGAGCTAAAGGAATATGGGGGGCGTTAATGTGCTATGTTGTAAGCGTCCTTAAAGAAGTGGGTCTTGAGGGATTGACGGATAGGCCGGGGGAGAGCATTCCAGAGGATAGGGCATGTAACGTTGGTAACGGAGAAGGAAGCCAGTATGCAGAAGATGTTGGTGAATAAACAGATTAAAAGTCAGTGCTCGGTTTTAAAAGTCCTTCTCTGTCTCACCCCGCCCCCCGGGCAAGGTAAGTACTGAGTATATTTCTTAAAAAGGTTAAAAAATATTGGAATTCCATGTCCCCCTCTGTCCCTGCCCTGAGGTTAAGTGAAATAAATACCATACTTGTTCAATTATTTGAACATTAATTTACCAAAAAAGAAAAAGCCTGAATATAAGACTAAAAAAAGGTTTTACTAGTAAACATTAATTTACATGTAAATTATTTTTTCATATTTAATAAAAACTATGATTGAGTGAAATACATTTGTTTTTTATTTCCTTTTTTTCGACAACCTACCCCCCAGTTATGCACACCTGCCCCAGTCTTGCCACTCTGCCCCACAGATATGTCTTCTACCCCCTTATATGCCATTCTGCCCCTGATATGCCATATACCCTTCTATATGCCACACTGACTCCCTGATATGCCCCCAAGATATGCCTTATACCCCCTATATACCACTCTGCCTCCCTGATATGCCTATACCCCCCTATATGCCACTCTGCCCCCCAGACTTACCAGTGCATCCTGAGGCTTGTCCCCCGTGCTTCCTGGTGTCTTGTGGGGATGTGCATAGACAACCTCTGCTGCTACCTGGCTTCTATGACTGAGCACCGGAAGTTCATGTGCTCCATCATAGAAGCCCAGCGGAAGTGCCGGGCGGAAATGGAGGTTGTCTGTGGGGAATCCCTCTATCTGGCAGCCGGTGAACATCTGCGCTATGTGCACAAACAATCTCCGCTTCTGCCCGGCACGTCCGTTGGGGCTTCTATGATGGAGCACTGATGGTCATGTCTTGCGACGCTCAGTCATAGAAGCCCCAGAGGAAGTGCCGCAGCAGCGAAGGTTGTCAAAGAGAGAAGGATCCACGTCCCCTGCAGCGCTGCGGGGGATCTGGATCTTAGTCTTATAGTGAGACGTCTATTTGATGTCAGATTATAAAACATCCTCAAATATAAGACGAGGGCTATTTTCTCTGAAAAAAACACGTCTTATATTCAAGCAAATACGGTAACTAACTAAGTAAATAACATTCTTGCATCTTGACTGACTAATCCCTATTAGAGCACTTTAACTCTGAGAATCGGAGCGTTTGCCTAGGAGGGGATCCTCTCAGGACTGTGTCAAAGGGAACTTTATCTTGAAAACACAACATTCTGATGACCTTAATTATAAATATGATGTTACATATTTCTTCCAAGAATATGGTCCTTAAGGACCATATTTGAAAAATATTTTACTCAACTTTCAAATGCTGGTATTTTAACACTTCCCATGCACTAATTTAATCACCAGCCTTTGCCAATATTTGTGATAGTATTTTTTTTTTTTTTACTGAAGCAGCATCAAGCATCACAAGAAGGTTATGAGGCATACAACATGAGAATAAGGCATCTTCATCCACAAAGCCAGATGAGTTTAGTCTGGTGTTTAGTCTGAGAATTTTCACACTGCTAGGACAGTCCGGGATACATTCTGCTCACATTTGGGTTCAGTGTCAGAGCAGATTTCCTCCTTATTTCATTATCAGTGGACAGTTTACAAGAGGTTCAGGAGCTTCCTAGTGATAGCTGTGGCAGGAGGTCGGGGAAATGGAGGCTGTTCCCCAGGAATTCCTGGCCATGGTAGGTCAGGTTTTAGGAAGGTGCCAAGGGGCTGGGAGACAGATGAAACACATTATCGCCAAGTTGGGCCTCATCCCAGTCACTGCATATGCTGCTGTGATTTTAACAACATTAAACTAAAAACAGTATCTCTCAAACAATTGACATAATCAAAGGTTTTATGTGATTCTTCTTTATTACTAAATATGAATTTACAGTTTGCAGTTTTGTGTGCAAAACAATGTTTTATTTTGACACAGCTGGGAAAACACATTGATAAGAGCTTGCATTGCCATTTTAATTAAATCTGGGCTACTTTTCATTGATAAACACTTCTCATTTGCTTACTTGGCAGCTGCTTGCTGTTACCTGTTGGGTAGGTATCTGTGCACAGCCAAATGTTCTGGGTCGATTTCCATTTTCTGATTGGGTTGCATATGACACCAATGACCAAGAAAAAAACCCAGAATAAACCCTCAATGTTTCTATTACTGTATTTGCTTGATCATAAGACAAGGTTTTTTCCAGAGCAAATGCTCTGAAAAATACCCCTCGTCTTATAATCAGACCTCAAATAGATCCAGATTCACGTAGGAATTTCCGCTGCAGCCGGAAGGAGGTGCGGTTAGCTGCGGGGGTTGTCTGCGTCCATCGCGCAGACCTTCCCTGGCCGTCAGAGATCAGAGTTTCCAGTACTGGCGCGGGAAACTCTGATCTCTGACAGTCAGAGGGTGTTGCCCGGACAACACACCGGGAGTCAGACGCACCGGTAAGTTTTTTTTGTGGGGGGGAGTGTTAAATGGGGGGCATAAGGCATTTCTGTAGGCAGAGTGCTCTATGAAATACCTTTTAACCCCCTTAATGCCACTCTGCCTCCAGAAAGGCCTTTTAACCCGCTATACACCACTCTGCCTCCTGAAATGCCTAATACCTCCCTATATGCCGCTCTGCCCCATAATATGCCTTTTAACCCCTAAATGCAGTGGCATATAGGGGTATAAGGCATTTCTGGAGGCAGAGTGGAACATAGGGGGTCAAAAGGCATATCATGGGGCACAGTGACATATAGAGGGTTGAAAGGCATACCATCGGGCACAGTGGCATTTAGAGGGTCAAAAGGCATATCATGGCGCACAGTGGCATAAAGAGGGTATAAGGCATTCTGGGGCAGAGTGGCAAGTCTGGGGGCAGATGTGCATAACTGGGGGGGCAGGTTGGAAAATAAAAGGAAATAAAAACAAAATATTTTTCATAGCTTTTATTAAATATGAACAAATAGTTTAGATGAATTAACATTTACTGGTAAAACTTTTTTCTTATAGGGTCGTCTTATATTCAGGCTTTTTCTTTTTTTTTCCCCTAAATTAATATTCAGATTTTGGGGGGTCATCTTATAATCGAGCAAATATGGTACTTTAAGTATGTGCTGCTTAGTGATTATATATCAATGTACCAGTATATATTGCACTACAAACACAGCACACATGATATGTACTTTTTTAAATTGATGGACTAGATACAGATTTTGCTTTTAAAACAATATACCGGTATTAGCTTTTTTTCTAAATAAATTACTACTTCACCAAACTCCCTTTTTGTACATATTAGCAAAGCCTAATTTATTTTGGATTGGTTCACTGGTTTTATTCTTCGTGGAGAACCTTTCGTCTATCTCTTAACTTGGTTTGCTTGTCAATGGAGTGTGTCTGCTCTTGCAGCTGTCAGAGAAGCACATTCATCAAGGCACATGCAAATCTTCATTCTCAATCACTGGAGCATTATGCTTTGTAGAAGATTTTCTCTACTATGGCTCGCTTTTTCTCTAAGACATTTGAAAGCCCAGACTGTGTCTTGCAGCAACCACAATGTTGTTACGTTAACCAGTAAAATGACTTTCAATAAAAACAGTTCAGGCTCACACACTTCTGTGATTATTTTCAAACACAAATCTTTTCTTTCTCTTTAGAAGTAAATTCATTTTATTTTTTATTATTCAAGAAACATATTTTAACATAGTTACTAAAAAAAAATACATTGTATTTTCATATTAATATAGTGTATTTTATATATATATATATATTGCCACATTTATTAGCAGTATTCAAGTATTTTAAATAGTTTAGCATTAATGGAGGAGTAGATTTGTTACATTTGTTTAAACATAATTTTTTTGTATTTGTAAGAGAAACACTGCAATTTATGGTATAGCTTCACTGTGGATTTTGAAGAATTAACTCCAGCTAAAGCAGGTTTAAATTGCATACATGCTTATCTTCTCTCCTATTGTTTTTCTCTCTCCATCTCTTCTTTCTCATCTTTCTTTTTCACACTTTCTCTTTCTGCCTCTCTCTCATTTCTCTCTCTCTCTCTCTCTTTATCACCTCTTTCTTCTTTCCTCTCTTCTTCTTTCTTTTTTTTAGATATGTCTCTTTGTCTTTCTTTCACTTTTTGGATCCCCTCATATCGTATACCATCCTGGCACACATCTTCTTGCAGCACTTTCTTTACCTATTTTTACCCTGACAAACTATCATATTCTCTCTAGAAATCCTCTATGAAACAAGGGATGTCTGTTAGCCCAAAGAAACTCCTGTGATGTCACTCGTGAATCAATAAGCTTTCCCTGTACAGCAATCAGGGGCTTCTCCAGGTAAGCTTGCGAGCAGGGCTCTCTCCACCTAATGTATCGATTTGAATATAGGGGTCATTTTTAAAAGTCATTTCTGGATGCAGAGTGGCATAAAGGGGGTATAAGGCATTTCTGGAGGCAGAGTGGCATATAGGGGGTTAAAGGCATATCAGCGAGGCAGAGTGGCATATAGGGGGTTAAAGGCATATCAGCGAGGCAGAGTGACATATAGGGGAGTATAAGGCATATCAGGGAGGCAGAGTGGCATGCCTGGGGGCAGATGTGCATAACTGGAGGGCAGGTTGGCAAATAAAAGGAAATAAAAACAAAATTTTCTCCATCATAGCTTTTATTAAATATGAAAAAATAGTTTACATGAATTAATATTTACTAGTAACACTTTTTCCTATAAGGCTTTTTCTTTTTTTCCTAAATTAATATTCAGATTTTAGGGGTCATCATTTAATCAGGGTCATCTTAAAATACGGTATTTTAAATATTATTAAATTATACAATATGCCCTGTAACAAAACAGAGAGAATTTTGGTATTAGAGAACATATGTGTTAATTTTTGTTTTGTTTTGGTTTATCAAACAACTCTTGTCAATCGTTATGTCTGCCTCTAATGTAAGCCTTATTAAGAACATCTGCAGGGTATCCTTTTTCTTGTAGTCTGATAAATAATTGTTCAGCCTGCATATCAAAATCCATTAGTTCAGAGCAACTTCTACATAATCCTAAAAATGTTTCCATAGTGACCATGTCATGCAACATGATTAGGATAACAACTTGAAGATTAAAGAATAGTATTTCCTGCTGTAGTTTTTTTTATATATATCTGGCTGTGGTCACCTCCCAACAATTGTTATGAGACAGCCACAAGTTCAAAAATGCTATCTTTTCTCTGGCGAAATTAAGACTAAAACATAAATTAAGTTCATTATTATTGAGATTCTCCACATACTGTAAAATCAGGTGCTTATCTCAAGACAGATAAATACCAAATCAACAATGTATCTTGTGTTCTAGTGATGATATCTCTTTCAATACCATCATCCAATAAATTCTGAAGCTGTTTATTAAAAAGTACTCCTCTTATACCAACTGTCAAGTACTTCTGATGTCAACTCTGTCTGACATCTCTTTTCCTGTTTCTTAATAGCCTTTACAGTTTTGGAAGAGTTTATATAAGTAATATGGAAAGATTTTTGCAGGTTTCCCATCCCAATTAGCTGTATTCAGCATTTCATGTGGCTATTGGACAGCTTCAACATTGTTCTATGCTTTTTCTTTGATCTAATTAGTGGTTAAGCGGTTTGGCCATTCTCACAGCACACAGAACAGTGTGATTAGGTTATGTGACCACTTCCTGCTTACATGCATTTTGCTTTTTGTCGAGGTGTTGAATGAGTACATACATACAGCATATAAAACAACTCTTCTGTATTTTCTGACTACAACCAGATTTAGTCAGGGCAATTGAATCGAGCTCTAGGTGTCTGGCTACCTCTAGCATTCTATCAAAGCACCTGTGATTTAGTTAGCCTTACTATGGATGGGTCTAATTCAATTTCTAACTTAACATCAGTACGCCTCATTTTGCTGATGTACCCATATTAAAAAAGCTGTGGTATACTAAACACATGATTAATACAGAATATACAGACAGGTCCTGACTTATGTAGCTCTGATATCTGGACTTACATGAAAAATTTCCGACATGCACAAATAAATAAATACAACATGTTTCCAAGTTTTGTAAAATTCAGGGAATTTCTGTAGTAATTTTACTTTAACCAAATATGCACATCATACTTTTCTACATCATCCTTTTTTTTTTTTACTAATTTAATGTTTGTTTTTTTTCAACTAGTTACTTTTGCAGACTGAAGGGGGATTACTTTTTTTGTTGAGGAATAAATGATGGTTGAAGTATCACACATAAGTCACAAATACTGAAATAATATATACTGCTTCTATTTGAAACTGTACTCAAAGTGATAATAATTGGACCTGGCCAGTTTGACTACTTTTTACCTAGAATGTAATGGTGCGAATGAACATAGGAACAAAATTGCTAATAATTTATGAAAGCTTTTCATGAGAAAGGGAGCAACTTTTGAGAAGTGAGGACAAATTTGAAAGGTAAACACTTTAAAAAGCAGCCTGCATATCTTCTATGTCAATTTAACATTTACTACCTACCATTAACCAACCTAAAATAACTTCACTGGTAATAACCCTTCAAACACAAATGTCTGTGCGCAAGAAGGTATTATTAAGTTAAATTACCCTAAAAGTGTTGGATTGACATAGAAAGGGTTCACTCAGTGATTTGGAAAAAACGATGGGTCTTGGTAACAAAAGTAAACAGTTACAGCTGCTTTGTATTTAATAGCCAGCTTTAACAGTATTTTCATTGCGTTTTTTCAAATTTTTATATATAGTTTCCAGCAAACCTGTATTGTCCTTGGGATTTTTAATCAATTTTTCTGTAACATTTTATCTTAGTAGAGTTATAAACCTTGATTGGAAATTCTAGTAACAATTAATTAATGATACAACCAATGATTTTATCACATAGTTTCATTTACTATTGAACATATAAAGTAAATTTCATTAGTTGGCTTTTATTACTTTATATATACAAATCCAATAATCTCCCACCCAGCCTCTATTAATACAAGATAATCCACATGCCTTAGTGCTGTTGAGCCAATTTACAAAAGTACAAGAAATGGAACGCAAGTAAGGAAAAAAATCTT
Source organism: Spea multiplicata (assembly GCA_009364415.1). Classification (NCBI taxonomy): domain Eukaryota; kingdom Metazoa; phylum Chordata; class Amphibia; order Anura; family Pelobatidae; genus Spea; species Spea multiplicata. The sequence goes on from VKOC01026927.1 coordinate 13,658, forward strand.
TATATTACATCAACAAGGTTTATCAAGATACACTATACAGACAAAAGTACTGAGATGCCTGACCATTATACCAACAGGGACTTTTATTTACCCATTCATACAGTAGAGCATTTGTGAGGTCAAGCACTCTCACACACTCTTACTCATTTTCATACTTGACCACTTCCACGTCCTTCTTTTCTTGCCTCTTCTTGTTTTGTTTTTTTCTTCTTTCACTTCTCGCCCATTATCAGCTCTGTTAACCATGCCTTATCGAGTGCTTCCGCAAATGGGCCTAGCATCCACACACACCCTCTTCTCTAATTGTGGTAACGGCTGTCTCTGCAGTGTATATTGTGCACTCTCATTGCTCTAGAGGGGCGAGAGGGTGTGCATGGAGGCCCCTGCCCTTTTACTTTTTTTTGTTGTTGTAAATGTTGTTAAAATTAAAATTCATATAAATCTGGATGCACAAGTTTACGCCCTAGATATTCTATTCAGTGAATGAAAAATGATACTTACATTCATTGTATTCATGACCTGTCACGTTGTACATTTTAAAGAAGATATGAGTCTTATTAGCCATTTTATCTGTTTATCAGCACAGGATCATACTGTTTACAGTAAGTAAAATTAGCATATTGAGTCTGATTACAATGCAGTTTTCTGTATGTGTGCCATTATAAAAATAAACGATTGGCTAAATTTGAGAGAGATGAAGGATTGTTCTCTATTTAAGCAGTCTAATGTCACAAAGAAACACCCATAAAACACCCAAAACTACTTACAGCCCATTGACTTGAATTGGCTGTTTCTTATGTCACTGGAATATTTCTTAAGGCAAAATATTACATCCTAATCTTCTTTAGAACTAGCACTGCCTAGAAACATTTTGTTTACATAAAAAAGAGCTGAATGGCTCCTTGAACACATCAGCTAAAAATGTTTTATTCTCATATCTATTTAACAAGTTTTGACCTTGATTCTTTTATTGTTTCAAATCTTTTCAAAAATATATTGTTATTATTGTCAATTCCTTTCTTAAGACTGTTCAGTTTGAAAAGTATTATATATATATACATACAGTATACTGTATTTACACACACATACAGTATATGTGCATTGAATGTTCTCACACACAAGAATGGTCAAAAAAAGAACTGTCAAAAACAGTTTTTTTAAGGTCATTGCCAAGTTTGAACATCCAACATTGCCGCATGTCAGTGAAAATCAGGCTGAAATAGCACTTCTGCTAATAAATTAAAAATGCCACAAGTTCCCAAACTGCATATTACTGTTTATAATTTTGATTGTTAATTTGCATATGAAAATTAGTCCTCTGACATGCATGCATTTTATTTTATTCTTCAACTAATTATAAACAAGAATGCCACATTATTTACATAACTAATTATTGTTCCGTCTGTTCTTCTCTTTTTAGCTCCTTTCCTTTCTACGTTGGTTAAGTATGCAAATGAAAAATCACAGCACACTTCAAAATTTCCTGAATTTGTTCCATTTGCATCAACTGCTTTTGAATGGGAGATAATGTGCTTTCCATTTTAATAGAGTAAAATTAGGTTGATCTTAATTTATGGTTAATTTAAATGACTAATTTCTCTCTACCTGAGCATAATTTTTTTGGGGGTATAATTGCAGCTGTTTATTAACCAAAGTGTTGCCTTTTCTCTCCAACAGTTTAATTGACAAACATGGTTTAAGGGGCTGTGTTTTAAGAATGTTATTGAAATTCTAATTGTGTGTTAAAAAATAGTCTCTTTTTGTATGAGAAACAAAGTTTGAAGCTCTTTTAACATATCTGTTACTCCTAGGGTTTGATGTGGATATACAATGAGGAATGGCGTCAGTAAAACAAAGAAACTTACATAGTTTGATACCGAGTTTGATTTCCTACAATCATTTTTAATATGAACTGTTTATAAAAGGTTGTTTATTAAAAGGTGCACGCAGAAGTTGCATATTTGCATTTATGCCTGTACATTCCTCTGCATTAACAAAATATAAAGACATGGTGGGATTGTTTTGTGTTACCTGGGTTCATCGGCGCCACCACAATAATAGACTGTTGGTATTTTAAAGCACATAAGTATATTATCCCAGTATGAGAAGAAACTAGGGTCTTGTAGCATCCAACTTTGCCATACTGATGTTATGCCCTGGAAATAGAGCTATTATTAAAGAACATATCAAAAAAATTAAGTATGGAACAGGGCCAAACCAAGACAAAAGCAATGAGGTAATCAACAAAATGATGACCACATCAAGATGTCAAGAACCAGGAAAATGAGATCAAAATCACAAGGATCACTGTGTCTGCACCCCAAGTTATGAAACTTGGCATCACTTTTGTTTAAATACTTAAGTAAGCCATTATTTGGCAATGCCAAGAAATTATTATCTCCCTTCTCCTTCTTCCACCCTGCTTTAAAAAACAGTTGGTGATCTAGAAAAGATGCACCAATGAATTCTAAGATTTTACTAGTCTCATGACATAAAGTCATGATTTTATTAAGGACACGGAGGCGAGTATTATAGTGCATTCTCTTTCTTTATTACTACTCCCTCAGCAGCAAAAACAAGGGAAGCAGTTAACTGAAGAGAAAAAACATATGTAAAGTGACATAACATATCAACCAATCAGCAAAGGTCCAACATATCAAAAGGTGAGAGACACTGCTGCACTTCCTCTTTTCTTGCGAACAAATCAGCCCAGAAGCACTCCACACGAACAAACATGGACATCGGAAACCTTGGACAACGGGTCAGGAGAGTCCAGAAGACATCAAACTAGAACAGAAGAAAAGAATAACGGTAGAAACCAAGAACTAAATTGGAGTGGTTAACACTAAATGAGGTAAGACAATGTCAACCGAAAAATAATAGTGCCACATAAACATATGAGCAGAAAACACATAGAAACTATCCGAGATGAATCAATAAATAAACAGTATTAAAATACATCACAACAAACATTGAAGATAATAACATTCGAGAAACTCAAATGAAGGGAAGGGAACGGGAGGGAATAATACTCGCCTCCGTGTCCTTAATAAAATCATGACTTTATGTCATGAGACTAGTAAAATCTTAGAATTTTATTAAGGACACGGAGGCTCCTATTATAGTGCAAGTTCAAAGCTGATCAACCAAACGCTCAGAAAAATGCTGCACTGGGCGAAGATAGAATTCCCGAAATGTGGAATCCGAAGACCAGTCTGCCGCCTTTAAAACATCCTCCATGCGACATCCAACCGCCAGGGCCTTGGACGCCGAAGCACTCCTAACAGAATGCGGGGAGAAAATGGACATATCAATACCTGCCTGCTGCAAGATCCACCGCAGCCACCTGGAAAGGGTAGGAGAAGAGACTGGACCATGAGGTCGCCTAAAAGAGATGAACAACGGGAGAACGGAAGGATTCCGAAGAACTCGAGTGCGAGACTCATATTCACGGAGGCAAAGGACCGGGCAGAGAAGAGGTCTGAGCGGAAAAGACGGATAGAAGACCGACTTTATATTGGTCTTCGTCCTCCTAGATATATCAAACAAGACACCATCCGGACGGTAGACCTTAGCAGAAAAATCCAAAGCCCTGACATCGGAAACCCGTTTACAGGAAAGTATGCAAAGAAGAAGTAATAGTTTGGCAGAAAGCTCCTTGAGAGAAAGGTCCTGATTAGGGGACCAAGCCTCCAAAAAGCGAAGAACAACATCAACATCCCACGTAGAAGAATAACGTGGGAGAGAAGGTCTAGAGAAACGGATACCCTTAAGCAACCTACAAACCATAGGGTGTTGGCCAATAGGGACCCCGTCGAGAGGGACATGGCCAGCCGAGATGGCGGAGCGATATAAATTGACCGTACGATAGGCCTTGTTGCCATGGAAGAGGTCCGTAAGGAAGGACAGAACCATATTCAGAGGGGCCGAAACGGGATCCAATGACCTGCCCAGGCACCAGCAAGACCAAGATCGCCATGCAGAGGCATAGGCTCTTCTAGTTCCCGGAGCCCAAGCATCGGCCAAGAGGAGGAGAGTCTGTTGTGAAACACCCTCGACAGACCAAGGTCCCCGGAAACACGCCAAGCTACCAACCGAAGCTTGCCCAGCAGAATCAGGTCGTGAGGATGAAGGTCCGGATCGAGGAGAAGATCCCTGAAGGACGGAATGATCCTGGGAAAATCTGACGATGTCTCCAACAGTCTGGGAAACCAATGCTGGGACTTCCAAAGAGGTGTTATCAGTACAAGAGATGACTTGCAACGAATCATGTGTAGGATCGTCCGGGCAATCATGCTGAACGGAGGAAATGCGTAAAGAAGCGTTGGCGGCCAGTGTTGAAGGAACGCATCCGTGGCCATCGCCTCCGGGTCTGGTCTCCAGCTGAAAAAGGTCGGGAGGTGCGTGTTCAGGCGAGACGCGAATAAGTCTATTTCCATCGGACCCCATAGGCGCTGAAGCTTCTGAAAGACAGAAGGGTGAAGTCGCCAATCCCCGGAATCCCTGAGGAAACGAGAGTTCCAATCCGCCGTGAAATTGGAGAGGCCGGGGATGTGTACAGCGGTAACGGAGATCCCATGAAGAAGGCAATATCTCCAGAAGTCTCTTGCAAGACAAGCCAACAGTCTGGATTTCGTGCATCCGAGGTGGTTGATATAACGCACCGCAGCTACGTTGTCGAGCTTCAGCAGAATGGAACAACGGGCATCGGAAGGTGCTAGACTCCGGATGGCGAACGAACCCGCCAAGAGCTCCAGACAGTTGATGTGGAGGTAAGATTCCTCCAAGGACCACCTGCCGCCTGTAGATACAGTCCCGTAACGCGCTCCCCAACCATGTAAGCTTGCGTCCGACTCGATAACTACGTCGGGAGTGGTACCGAAGATGGCCCTGCCGTTCCAGGCCTCCATGTGGGACAGCCACCACATCAGTTCGTCTTTGGATTCGTCGTCTAGAGATACACAGCTTTCGTAAGAGGGAACGGAAGACAACGAAGAAGTTCTTAGTCTTTGCAGTGCCCTGTAATGGAGAGGGCCTGGAAATATGGCCTGAATGGACGAGGACAACAGACCTATCATTCTCGCAATCTGACGCACGGTGACCACAGGAGGCGCAGCAACCTCCTGATCTCTTTCTGGATAGCCATGATCTTGGACTGAGGAAGGAACAGGGACTGCTGAACTGAGTCTACCTGAAACCCCAGAAATTCCATAGTCTGCGAAGGCACGAAACAGGACTTTCTCTCCATTTATGAGAAAACCCAAGGACTGGAGAAGGTGGAGAGACCAGTCGAGATGTAGACGGAGAAGAGAAGGGGACTGAGCCATAATAAGGATGTCGTCCAAATATATTATCAGCCGTACCCCCCGAGACCGAAGGAAGGCTACAACCGGCTTCATGACCTTCGTGAAACACCACGGGGCCGACGAGAGACCGAAGGGAAGGCAAGTGAATCTCCACTTCTGATCGTCCCACAGGAACTGAAGAAAATCCTGATGAGCGGTCGCAATTGGGATCGTGAAGTAAGCATCTTGAAGATCTAACTTCACCATCCAATCTCCTGGTAACAAGAGGTCTCTGAGACAATGTATCCCTTCCATTTTGAAGTGGTGATACACCACAAAAGCATTGAGGGGACGTAAATTGATGACCGGACGGACACCTCCTCCCTTCTTTGGAACCAGAAATAGAGAGCTGACAAACCCGGGAGAAGACCTGGGGATAGGAACAATAGCCCCTTTGCGGCAAAGTGATCTTACCTCTTCCGAAATTAGACGCCTTTGAAGGGTTGGAAACTGGGGGGAAGGCGGAAGCCGAGCCTGTCGAGGAAAAACGGTCAGTTCTAAATGATAGCCTTGGACAGTATTTAACACCCAAGCGTCCGAGGTAATCTGAGCCCAGACGTGGACAAAATGCGCCAGACGACCACCCACAGTCGCGAGAGGAAGGGAAAAAGGACTTACCGTAAGGGCGCCTGGATGGGAAGTAACCTCTGGGACCTCTGGTGGATCCAGGACGACCTCTGGAAGGAAAGAAGGGCGTCGAACGTTGCTCGGGGAACTGGCGCTGAGAGAAGGAGCCTCTATAGTTTCCAACGAATCTGGAACCACGGCCGGACGAACGGCCCCTGCTTCGCCCAGCCCCTGCAAAAACCTTGGGGGCGAAAACTTTTTTCATGGAAGACTGGGCCTTATCGAGGGCAGTAAAGGTCTTAACGAAGGAACCGACGTTCTTAACGAACGAGTCACCAAACAAGAGCCCCTTGGCCGAAGGGCCCGGTTCCTGAGTAGCCATGTTGACGAGCTTGGGCTCGATTTTAATCAATATGGATTTGCGCCTCTCGGCACAGATGGCGGCATTCGCATTG
>VKOC01026928.1:0-23837 GCA_009364415.1 Spea multiplicata
TATTTTGATTTTGGGGGGTCGTCTTATAATCGAGCAAATACGGTAATATAGTATAGTATATAAAAACTATACATGGTAAGTTATCAAGACTTTAAAAGTGATAGTTTACTGTCCCCGACACCCCCAGTATGAATGAATGCTATTAAAGTAATCTGAGTATTTTCAAATGCTTTATTTCAAAACAAAAAAAACTAAATATTAAAATACTTACCTGACACAAAAGAGGCGGTTCTGTTGTAGCAACGGTCCTCATTCTCCATGGTCCAACATTTCTTACCGATGATTGGCTGTGTGAGGAATCCAAACAGTGGCAGGAAAGTGCTCCCATTGAAATTAATGGTAGTGCATTCCAGACCCCTTCCCACAGAGTTTCCCGAGTCAGCCCTGGAGCTGACTGGAAAGGGGTATATATGCTCAGAGATGTGTTGAGTGGAACATATCTCCTGCATGTCATTTAACTGGGAGACTGGGGAAAGATGCAAATGTATATGGGGAATTCTACACAAAAAATTGAGTTGTCAATAACTACTTTCATGCAAAGAAGTGTCATAAAATTAACTATTTCCAACATGTTTTATTATACATGTTCAGGCAAAACAAATAGTGTATGTACACCAGCAACACAAACTGATTTAACTTTATCTGGACACATGACCACGTTTTAAAATTACAAAAACATTTCAACAGGAAGAGGATCAACTACTAGAGGAGGACTCTTTGGTATAATCTAATACCAGATATTGAAAATATATGAGGAATACAATAGGGGCGCTCATGGCAACAGTGTACTCTTCAACTCAGTCTCTGCTGCCATCTAGTGTGGGTTGACTTAGAACACACTGTTCAATTAGTATAAAAATGGCTCTCTCACTACACATTAAAAATAATTTGCTATCAACCTTTTCTATGGACCAGATAGGAGGACCTGCTCAGATTTCATCATGTCAGGGACATCTCCCTCCAGATGACCCAATATTTAATAGTATAAGGCTCATTCCTTAAAGCAGTATTTACACTCCAGATCAGAATGTCTGCATTGATGAGTCACTTTTGCTTTTCTACGTCAGAGTTCTGTTCAGATAAGATATTTCCCCCTTGAGTATGCTGTTAAATACAGTTGTGCTGGAAAATTTGAATACCCTGGCAGAAATTGTGAAATGTTGGAATTGATTTTCAATCCACAGTGGAGTATGAATCCCGTAAGAAATAAAAAGAAAAAAAAAAAGTTTTACCTGCTCACTCATATTTTCTTTAAAACTGGTACATATATTACCAATTCTCCAAGGTATGCAAACTTTTAATCACAACTGTATTACAAACCATGTGAGAAAAGTACATGGTATATGCTGTGCTTTGGGAAATATGAGTGGAATGATGAACTCTCCTGGCTGCTCAGAATATTTTGGCACACCACCTCTGGTTAGACAACTATTCCAGCCTGTTGCACAAAAAAAGGAGAATTACCCCAACAACTGGTGTATCCTAAGCAAGAGCTTGACACAACAAGTGTATACCAATAAAAAGGGCATATATTTTCTTTCTACAATACACGATGAAAAGACAGAATGTGTTAGATTAGACGATGAAGCCCGAGTGCATAGATTATAATAAATAAAACATGAGGGGGGCTGGATCTAACTGATCAGAGCTTACAGGCAGTTGCGTACCTAAATGGGGGGCAAGGGGGGTGGTCCGTGACGGCCGCCTAACACGGGCCTGCACACTGGGGGGGGCCTGGGCAGGGAAAGAGTTCCCTCACGGTGTGAGGGCGGCACAGAAGTGAGCTGTAGGCCTGAGTTAGGCCACATAGACATCTGTGCGGCCCTAGTGATGACCCCCCAGCCCAGTGAAATCTGAGGTAAGGGGGTGCAAGAGAGTGAATGAATGGAGTGTTTAGGGGCAGAAATGGGACAGGCAGGTTGCGTCAAAAGTGCCACAACCAGGCTACTTCGGGGGCACAGGTGGCACAACCAGGCTGCTTCAGGGGCACAACAGGCCAGCTGTTTTAGGGGCAGAGGTGGCATAGGGAGGCTCCTTTAGGGGCAGAGGCATACCACGTCAAAGTCTGGCTTACCGTATAGGGATAGGGGTTATACTGCCGTCAATGTCTGGCTGATTATATAGTAATGGGAGTTATGTTTTACCATATATGTTCAGTAAAGGTTATTTATGACATATTTATAAGTGAATTTATTTTTTCACATCTCTAGTTTTTTCCAGTTTACAAATTTGTGAAATAAATATTCTTGCCAACAATTTTTTTTTGTGTGTGTGCGTGGGGCAGTGCCACATACAGGATCAGCCCCAGGTGCCAAATACTCTAGGTACAACCCTGCTTACAGGCAGACCATGTGCTATGCAAAAAAAAAAAGCTATTTCAGTTACATGTTTTGAGAGACATCCTATTTAACCCCTTCAATACCAGGGGTTTTTGGTTCCTCAAAGCATGGAGCAATTTTGCCATTTTTGCGCTGTCGGTTCAGCGATTATTCTCTTTTCCTGTGAATAGTGTACCCATGTAAACTATATTTTGTTTTTTCAAGGAGAGATAGAGCTTTCTTTTGATACCATTGTTCTTTTGATACCATAGTTGGATGATTAGCTGAAAATTTAGAATTAGAAAACACCTAAGTTTATTTAAATTTTCCCTCTGAATCCTCGCAAAATTAGGTAAAGTGACAGAAAATTCCATCCAGATTTATCAATTATATAGATTTTCCATACTTTCCCAGCACATATAGGCAACATAATATAAGGTGTACATTACTTTATACAAAGCTGTTAAATTTTTACATTCGGTATGATGGGACTGCATAAACAAAAACACCCACAAATAAAACAAAAACACCCACAAAGGTATATATTTCTGTAAAGCTGACAATCCAGGCTATCATATTAGGGGTATTTGGGCACTCTAAATGCAGGTATTTGGCCACCAATCACTGTCAAAGGTGGCCACAGAAATTAGTTCCTGCGCTTTCTTCACCAGCGCATCTTAGTATTTTGTAGTATTCTTAGGATTTTTTGTACAGGGTATGTGTTACGGCAGAGAAATCTATCCTAAATTGTTCAGATGCCTCTCATTACGGAAATATCCCACATGCCTTTTTTGTGGTTTTCTGGACATTACAGGGCATAAGTTGTAACGTGCCAGCAAACTGGATCACAGTGTGTGCTAAGCCAATGCTATCTATGAAGCAGCTTAGAAGCCCCACAGGAGAACACGTTCCCATAAAAGTATACATTTTTGGAAAAGCAGTCTCCCAGAGTATTTCACCAGGAGCATTTAGACATTTTCCATGCAGCCATTTGGCCATCAATCACTGCCAAAGTCAGCCAAATAAGTACTGGGTTAATCTTCACTGCCCCCAGGATTTAGATTCCCCTTAGTTTGCCCCCTTTATCTTTAACTGCACTTTAAGTTAACTTTATTAAATTAAATTAACCCTCAGTCCTCATCATTACATTAACCCATAAACACCCCATTAACCAAACTACCCTGAATTAAACCCGAATGACCCATTTAACACTGATCCCTAAATTAACCTAAGACCCATCAACACAACTGCCCTAAATTACCCTAAACACACCATTAACACAACTGCCCCAAATAACCTGAACACCCAGTAACCACAGCTGCCCCTAAATTAACCCCAAACACCCCATTAACCATAACTGCCCCTAAATTAACCCCCACCTCCCCTAACATTAATTTTATACTTAGATGAGTGTCACAGCCATGTGGTTCTGGGAGAAGGAAGGGGCTGGGCCAGTTGTTACAGTGATTACAGGGAGGGACTGGTAAGTAGGAACTGCTGCTGTGAGTCACTGAAACGGATTATATAATGAGGAGTATTTTTCAGAGCGTTTGCTCTGAAAAAACCCTCATTTTATAATCTATAAAATCGATTCAACTAATCAATAGGGAACGATTTCCATTATCGATAAAATCGATTAGTTGTTGCAGCCCTCGTATCAATGACAGTGTGTAGTATTTTGTAATAGTTGTCCATGCAAATTCTTGCATGTAGTATTGCTGCCCATTCATTATGACAAAATGCCTCAGGTCATGCAAAGTCTTTGGTAGTCTTGCATGAAGTTGCATGTTTAAAATCTCCACAGACTGTGATGGCTGTAACCACTGGAGGGTTAACTTGGCCTTGCCGTTAGGGTCACTGTGGTGCTGGAAAGTCCAAGAGTGTCCCATGCGCAGCTTTAAAGAGGAAGAACGCAAATTGTCAGCCACTATTTTCTGATATGCTGCATTCACCTGGCTATCAATTTTCACAAGATTCCCCTAATATATCAGTGAGCCACCATGTTTCACAGTGGGGATGGTATTCTTTTCGCTATAAGCCTTGAGTGCTGGGGCAAAGTGCGGGACTGAGTGCTGGGGCAAAGTGCGGGACTGAGTGTGGCAAAGTGCGGGGACTGGTGCTGGCGGCAGTGCTGCTGCGGGCAAGTGCGGGACTGAGCAGCTGGGGCAAAGTGCGCGGACGTGCTGGGGCAAAGTGCTGGTGCTGGGGCAAAGTGCACTGAGTGCTGGAGTGCTGAGTGCTGGGGCAAAGTGCGGGACTGAGTGCTGGGGCAAAGTGCGGGACTGAGTGCTGGGCAAAAAAAGTCCTGGCTCCTAACTTTTTTAGCTGGCTCCTAGATTTAAAACAAATTTGTGAAGCCCTGGGGTACAGTAAATGAGAGAGAAGAAAATTACAGCTAAACACGAGCACTTCAAAAGTGTTAAAACAGCCATGGTCATGAAGGGTACAAAAAATAAAAAACAACCCAGTCCTTAAGGTGTTAAACATACAAGTTGGTGGTATAAAATATCCATTGTTGTGAAGGGGTTGACTGCAGCAATAAAGAAACATGTGTCAAGACCCCGCTCTTGCGACCTGGAGAACCAGAAAAGCGGTGCGTCACCTGGCAATCTCCGGGTGAAACCAGAATCTTGCGGGATGTTCCAGTTTGTGCACCTCGCTTTTCTTTTGCTTAGAATTTTTTGCACAGACACTGCCTTATGGCAGAAAAAAAACGCAGTCCAAAATGTTTAGCTGCAGGTCCTAAGTACAGAAATGTGCATAGGTTTTTTAGACGTTACAGAGTACCGTATTTTCCGGACTATAAGGCGCACATAAAATGCTGAGAATTTCTCAGAAATAGAAAGTGCGCCTTATAATCCGGTGCGCCTTATATATGAACCCGACAGTAAAGAGAGGGGTTCATACAGGATCCTTTACCTCTATCGTGGGCGGCAGGGGTCGGCGGCGGCATACCACAGCACACACCATGCTCCTCCCCCCCGTGCGCCTATGAATTTATTCTTCACTTGGGTTTTTACAGTATCCATAAATGGATTGAGCATTACGGCCACCGTAGTCAGGAGCCACACTGAGTGATACTTACAGCTCTGTGCGCAGGATCCTTGCAATATATCTGTGCTTTAGCGTTAACTATACCCACTACCCCAAAAAATGCCTCCTGTTAAGAGACATGCTTATGATGCAGGTTTAAAGCTTAAAGCTATAAGTTATGCAGTAGAGCATGGAAATAGGGCAGCTGCAAGAGAATTCAACATTAATGAATCCATGGTGCGTAAGTGGAGAAAACAAGAAGATGCCCTCCGCCAAGCAAAGAAGACCAAACTGAGTTTCCGAGGAAACAAAGCAAGGTGGCCACAGTTGGAGGACAAAATAGAACAGTGGGTTATGGAACAGAGAAACGCAGGTAGAAGCGTCTCCACTGTCTCTATTCGACTCAAAGCCACTGCTTTAGCACGTGACATGGAGATCAAGGACTTTCGAGGAGGTCCTTCATGGTGCTTTCGTTTCATGAAAAGGCGTCATCTCTCCATTCGCACCAGACCTACTGTGTGCCAGCAATTACCAAAGGATTATGAAGAGAAGCTGGCCATTTTCCGCACCTACTGCATAACCAAGATAAATGAAAAGAATATCCAGCCAGAACACATTATTAACATGGATGAGGTTCCCCTCACTTTCGATATCCCCGTAAACCGTACTGTTGAGAAAACAGGGACCAGTACGATATCTATACGTACCACAGGAAATGAGAAGTCATCTTTCACTGTAGTTCTCGCTTGTCAGGCTAATGGCCAGAAACTACCACCCATGGTAATTTTCAAGAGGAAGACTTTGCCTAAAGAAAATTTTCCTGCTGGTGTCATCATTAAGGCTAACCCAAAGGGCTGGATGGATGAGGAGAAGATGAGTGAGTGGCTGAAGGAGGTCTACGTCAAGAGACCGGGTGGCTTTTTTCACAAATCCCCATCCCTATTGGTCTGTGACTCGATGCGCGCCCACGTGACCGATACCGTCAAAGCCCAAGTGAAGAAAACTAATTCGGAGCTTGCTGTCATCCCTGGTGGATTAACCAAAGAGCTCCAGCCGCTAGATATCAGCATCAACAGGTCATTTAAAGTTAAATTGCGAGCTGCATGGGAGCATTGGATGACAGAAGGTGACCACACATTCACCAACACAGGGAGGCAACGCCGTGCGAGTTATGCCACTATGTGCCAGTGGATCGTGGATACCTGGAAGAATGTATCAGTCTCCAGTGTCATCCCAGCTTTCAGGAAGGCTGGAATCACCACTGAAGAGCCTAGCAGCAGCAACGAGACCGACTCGGATAATAAAGAGGAGGACCCCATGCTTGATGCCGAACTCGCCCAACTGTTCAACTCCGACACTGAAGATGACGGATTTGATGGATTTCTGGTGGAGGAATGAACTGAAAAAGTACGGTAAACGTTTTGATTTGCAATTACAGCTGAACCAGTTGCAAGTTATTGTTAAAAAGTGTAATAAATTTTGACTTGCAGTCTGAGCAATGGTTTATTTAACGGTAATGTGCTGCGCCTTATAATCCAGTGCGCCTTATATATGAAACAAGATTGCTTATAAGGCGCTCATAGAAAGTGCGCCTTATAATCCGGTGCGCCTTATAATCCGGAAAATACGGTACAAACATGGCAGTATATGGAGTCAGTAGTGCTTTGCTAGGCCTATGCCATCTGTGAAGCAGCTTAGCAGTCCAGCACGAGATCAAGTATTTATTTTTGTAAAGCAGACAAAAGTACTACATCAGGAATATCTGGCCGCTTTTCATGAAGCCATTTGGCCATCAATTGCTGCCAAAGTTGTAAGAATAACTTCCTGAGCTTTTTTCTCTCTCTCAACACTTCTGTGTTGCGTAGAATGTTTTGTGCAACATTTCTGTGTTGCCAAAAAGGTTCAGCTTCATCTCCAGATTAAGGAAATATCCCACATACATTGTTTTTTTTTTTGGGGGGGGGGGGTTATATGTTTTTGCAGGGAATTTCCAGGGCAAACACATACAGATTTATGCCAACTGAAAATCCTGCCTTTCCCCATTGTAAACACTGGTCAGAAAGGGCTACATCCCAATGTTTTTATTGTATTAAATAATGCACAGAGACTTTACGACCTATGCATCACCTTCTTCCCTGACACTGACAGGCACCACTCATTCATTGTGTATAGTGGATAGAATATACACTTCTTTCTAGTCTGCGTACCTGAGGGCCAACAATTATTGTGCAAAGCACCAGTAGTTCTGTGCTTCTGCTTGGGGTGGGCCAACTATGTTTTTTCCTCACAGTGGCACATGGAGGCTTAATAAAAAATGAAATGCTGGGCTTGTATAAAAAGGGGTGGAAGCCCTTGGGACAATATCTGAAATGACAATAGGCACTCACATATTGGGTCAGTATCTGACCCTATCAGAGTGGCTTAATCAGTCATCTAAGTCAGAATGGAGTAGAGGCATTCATAAAAATAAAAAAATAAATTCCCTAACCTACCCTATTCACTATAGCCACCCGCCAAACTAATCTTACACACTAAAATGTATAAAACTTCTCTTCTTGCTCCCTAAAACCTTCAAACATCTACCCTATCCCCAATTCCCTCTTGCCACCCACCAAACTAAAAAAATAAAATCGAGGTGGTCCCTGGAACCAATGATCCACCAGCACCAACACTTAATCGCTGGGATGACCAATCACAGTGATCCCATGACCTTTACTGCAGATGTGCTGCTTTTTTCCCTTCATCTTTGTGATCTAGAGGAGAGAGAAAGCATTGTGTGGGTGACAGCTGCCAATACCAATTTGCCACACATACATACAATTAAATAAAATGTAGAGAGTCCCACAGCACAAATCAGTAATGGACCCACCTCTGCTACCTATGCTACTGAGATATTTAACCCTGTGTGTTGATTGGCTGATCGTTCCTATTTATTTTGTTTTGTTTATTATGCTGTGATCCTGTATAATAAATTTACATGAAACAGATATTTTTTACACCATGTTTTGCATTTTCAGATCTCTTTTGCCTAGAGGGGTATTCCCCTCCTAATTGTTCTTTTTTAATGTTCTTCTATGGTATCACTATTTCTGTATATCTTGGATTTGTTTCTTTTGATACAGGGGTGAATGAAAAGCAGCCTTGGATGCATTTGGACACCAGACCCATATATTTTGTCTTGCGGGCGAGCTCTTGTACCCACACGCACCCCTCATACATACCCGGGTCACACTACTTTGCTATCCAAATAAAAAAAAAAAGAATGATTTATAGTTATGTTATTTGTATTAAAATTCCAGAAACCAAGTGTTAAAAGGCCCAAATAAATTAAGGAGGTTAGACATAATGCAATAGACACATTTGGTACTGCAAAAACTTTAGATGAAAAAGTTCCAGTTCTCCAAGTGTGTATGTAAAAGGTTCTCCCTTAAGGAAGAAGGCCTGTAAAACCAAAGGGCATTGTCCCCTGTAGACCATCATGAAATTAAATTAAATTGGGTTTCGTAGACTCTGAAGATCCCAAACATCATCCAAGCTTCTGCGACTATAGCTTTGTGATAAGATCTGCTTACTGAAAGAGAGTAACCTTTGTTTTTCCTCACTGATTTCTGGGCCTAGAGAGGTTTGTCCCCACTACAAATTCAGGGGGTGTTTTACCTCTGGATAAGTAAAAATTAAATACCGTATTTGCTCGATTATAAGATGAGGTCTTTTCCAGAGCAAATGCTCTGAAAAATACCCCTCGTCTTATAATCGAGGTAGTCTTCTAATCAGACCTCATTCTGCTGGGGCCATGCTGCTTCGCTTTGGTCGCGAGCAGTGTCTCTTCTGCAGCAGGAGAACAGGAAGCTAGCAAAGTCCTCACATAACTCTACCTCCCCCTCCTTCCTCTGGGGGCGGGGCCAGAGAAGTTGCTGGCACAGCCTGGCCCCTGCAGAAGTCTGCGAGTGGGAGATCTGCAGTTCAGGTAAGGGGGTGGGGGAGTGTTTTTGAGTGTGTGTGATTAATGGAATGAATGAGTATTTAAATGTTTGTGAATGAGTGTGTGTGTGATAGTATGGATGTGTAAGGGGGGGTGGTAGCATGGCATTGGGAGGCGTAATCACACTTACTATCATCCCCAGTAAATCCAGCATGTACTGGCTGCCTTGGCTGATACGGAGTGTGATTGTGTTAGTTATATAATAATATACCTCCAGAAATGAATTTTTAACCCCCTATATTGCACTCAGCCCCATGATATGCCTTTTAACCCCCTATATGCCAGTTCAGTGGCATATAGGGGGTATAAGGCATATCATGGGCACAGAGGCATTTAGGGTGGTTAAAGCATATCATTGGAGCCACAGTGGCAATATAGGAGGCGTTATTAAAGACATTTCGGAGCAAGGTAGTGGCACTATAGAGGTAAAAGCACATCGATGGGCAGAGTTGGTCAAATAGAGGGTATAGGCATTCTGGTGCAGAGTGGCAAGCCTGGGGGCAGATGTGCATAACTGGGGGGGCAGGTTGGCAAATAAAATGAAATAAATATATATTTTTCTCAATCATAGCTTTTATTAAATAAGAAAAATAGTTAACATGAATTAATATTTACTAGTAAAACTGTTTTGCTATAGGGTAGTCTTATATTCAGGCTGTTTTGTTTTTTTCCTAAATTAATATTTTGATTTTGGGGGTCGTCTTATAATCGAGCAAATACGGTAGTTAAATTTATTCCCACAGTAAGTGAAGTCCTAGGCAACAGATGACCAAACGCACACTGCAGGACAGGCTCTGCCACGCCTGCACCCAAACACACACAAGAATAAGCTCTGCCACCCAGACACCCAAACACACACAAGTATTTGCCACATTACTTTGTCGACTCCCTCTTTTGTGTTTTTGCCCCCAGCCTGCCCCTCCCTTTAGTATTGATTTATGTAATGGCCCCACTGCCCCCCCCGTGTATTGACACCGCCAGCCCAGATAAAATGCTGCCCTGTTATTCAAGTTATTGCTGCAAAAGGTGGTTCTTTAAGCTATTGAAACATAAGGTGTACTTATTTTTTCACACATGACTTCTGCAATTTGGCTTTATTTTTGTGGAATAAATCATGGCACTTTGTGATATGTCATGTGTTGTTGTTGGCCTGAGGTTGTGTTTACCTAATTTTTAGACCTGCTAAGGAACAGATGATTGTTACGTCCTGATATGTACAACCATAGCATAGCAGAGGGTATATTTTCTTTTTCACAGGACCGTATATATTATATAACTAGCGGAAAGATGAGGGAAGGGTCCAAATTTTATAAGGTTTATATAGGGCAAATCGGCACAAAATTAGCAGCTATCACACAGACACACACAACGTTCTGTCTCTCTCCTCCAGATCATAAAGATGTTGGAGAAAAGCAGAACATCTGCAGTAAAGGTCATGGGATCGCTGTGATGACATTGACGGTGCTGCTGGATCATTGGTTCTCGGAGACTGCATAAGATGCAAGACAACAAGAATGAGAATGGGCCAGATGTTACATGCACCAGTGATGTATTTTGTATTGGACGTACATATATGTCCATAAAAGCATGCAACGCCTTTTCTGGACGTACATGCACATCCATAAGAGACTGAAGGGGTTACATTGGGAGACACTTTAATATTGTTGACAGAACAAGTTGAATATTAATAAATAAATGAATAATGTTTACGTGTAAATGGCATCTAATCCTGCCATCTTCATCTTTAGCAATCGGTCTTTCCAATAAAATCGAGGAATTCTGGCATAATGAATGCTCCCTGATATATAGCGGAATGGTTGTCCATCCTTCCGATAACAATTGTGGTCATAGTCTATTTCAAAGGTTCTTGCAGATGTTCCCTGTGAAAAAGTTTTTTAAAAAATGTAAATGAACAGTTCATGACATTTTTATCATGCACTGCACCAATACAAAAAACAGTTGTGTTAAACATTTCATGCAGTTTATGTGAATTTCAGTCAAAATCTATTCAAATAAAAACAAGAGTAGGATTAAGAAAACATAAATTAGCAAGAGGTGCCATTCCAGAAAACCAAAAACTTTGGTATAATAGTATAATAAAATGGTCCATGCATTTGAATATATGACAATTTGACTATTTTAACAATAAAAATAAGCAAAACGCCAAGAATGTTCTGCTTGGGGGGGGTTGATGACTGTATGGCCGCCATTCTATCAGGAAGATCCAGCATCACTGGGTCTTAGTGTAATCTAAACTAAGCTAAGTAGCCCAAACAGGCACCCAATCTAGAAATGTAGTGTGTATGGGTCTGTTTTGGCAGTTATAACCTGAGGTACATCAATAGTCCTATAGGATCAGCTTTCTGTGAAATAGTGGTACGTCAGCAGTTGCTAACGTATTCGAAAAAAAACAATTGTTTAAAGGTCTACTCCAGTCCTTTTCACACATTTTTGTTTGCATGGACTTTATGGCATTTCACTTCATCCAAACCAACGCAGGCATCCTGTGCTTACTGGAGAAAATACGACTGCAGTCTCATGAAACACCACCCTCAGCTGCCACTGATGAGATCATAGATCTTTCATCAAGATATTTTTTCTTGAACAAGAAGAGAGTTCTCTCATTTCAGGCGATAGTAACAGCGTAGCAGCCAATCGGCTGCTGCTACTCCCACCTATGTCATTGGAAGTTTAGCTTCTACTGACTTCAATGGGAGTGGCAGTATGCTGGTTTCCGCCAGGTGAAGATTTAATTGAGATAGTATTCTCATAACTCCAGTAACTAAAAGAATACATGCACCAATATACACTCAGTAAAATGCATGGTAAATTAAAAAAAAAAAATAGTACTCATTAACAGGTAATGGGGGAGGGAGAAGGTAAAAACCACTGCTGCAAAAACTGGACTTCAGGTCCATGGCACCACCGATTACTGTGGGATTATATTTGCTACTCAGAAGCACCAGTACTTTAGGGAATAGACCAGTGTGTTGTGAGTACTGACAGTCAAAGAACTAAATCAGTTTTTAAGCATGCTATATGGATATAGGTAGTTTCATATTTTGCACAATTTGTAATGCCTAGAAGGTTATAATAATATTTTATGCTACATTTATGACAAATAACGCTAATAGTTTTGCAAAAAAAACTTTATCCTCCCTGTGGCAAATGTTACCGCCAATTTAGACAATCATATGACAAGCTACAGTTATTCATCTTCTATGCATTCATGCTTAAAAGAAGAAAAAAAAACAGAGAAAGCAGTTTGCGTTAACGCATATAAAAAAGGCGTGTGTATATATTATATATATATATTTTATATATTATGATATATATAATGTGATGATCTGAACTGCGTTAGCACTTCTAGATTACTCACTAAGCTTTGTCCATGCGTAATGACCACCATCGAGATCAGCGCACTAAAGCACAGACGCATTCTTAAATTGGGAAAGTCTGATATCGAACAGGAACCATGCAGAGAAAATCCAGATCCTCTTCCGTGTTCCCTGGTCTTATGACTTTGAATGTCAGCTGACATGTGTCACTGTGCTCACGTGACTTCTGCTGCAGATTCGGAGCGTTTTGTTTTGTGGCGATCTGTGCAACGTGTATCGGTTCGGGTTTTGTTGTCGATAATATTCATTTTGTCTTTTTGAACCTTCAGAACGTAATCCCACTCGTTTATGAGTTTCTTGTTTGCTAACAGACAACCTGTCCACTTCTAAAGGATGAGAGGTGTCTTCTTTAATAACACCTCTTAAAGAATGGGATGAAAAGTTTATGCTGCATCAAGCAGTACAGCGGTTTTAATTGGTCTTTATATATTTTAAATATTGAAGGTTAGGGATCTTAGTTTAGAATTTCAGATCTAAAATATATTGTTTACATCAACTGACAAATTTATTTAATAAAACTGAAGTTCAACTTGCTGTCTCCTTGCACTGATTCAGAACCTCAGTGGTTAGCATGCATGTGGCCGAATGCATTAATAAACTGAAGAAATGGGCAACGGCTTGTTTGCCATCGGATCTTTGTAGGTGTGCATACTGAATCTTCAATCTACACCAGTAAGCAGATCGAAAAGAAGAAGGCGGGCACGTGTTATAACCCCGAAAATCAACAGGGAAGGGAATGAGGTGCATGTATGATATACCAGAATCTAGTGTTTGTTTTATGAAATGTTTTTGAATTAATTGTAAAATAAATAATAACATGAATACACAGACTGGCGAAGAAGAAGAGGGTCGTGCTTTTTGTGCCCAGTTACTACACGTGTGAAACATGATGTGGCCACTTAAAAGTTCTCCATGTTTGCATTTTGGAGGTAAATGGTTGTGCCCTGACACTTATAATATGTAGTAAATAAACACAAAGTTTTTTTTAAAATCAGTTATAAGGCACCAAATCCCTTTAGGCATTTAGAGAGGAGGGTGCAGGAAAAAGATGCATATCATGTTACATTAGTAACCACCATTTTACCAAGATACAAATTGTGCCGTTTCTCAAATTTGGCTTATGAGTTTTTAATATGTCCTCCTTGTCTGGATTTAAAGGCACAGTCCACCCATCAAATGCACTTTAACCACTTAAGGACTGGGCTGCTTTTTTTCTTATTGCACCCTTTGTGACCAAGGCTGTTAAGTTATATCAGAACACCTTGGTATCCTTTTTAGATACAATTTTTTGATCATATCATCTACTTTTCCTATAAAATAAATACATATGGTGGAAAATTGAAAGAAAAACACTTTCTTATTTTATTTTTAAAAATCTTTTACTCACCTACAAAAGTAACTTAAGTATTTTCTATTATTTTAGAAACACCCAAGTTTTTATGTTTTTTTGCAAGTTATAGGGCAATAAATACAAGTGGGGTGGGTGCCTATCAAGGCATTTTGGCAACACCATTTAAAAGGCGATCATTTATGCAACGCCGAATATTACTGCAGGGGCCCCGTGCCAACGCTCCCCCGAATGTCAACTTGCGCTATGTGCCTCAACATGCGCCATGTGCCTCAACATGCGCCATGCGGCTCAACATGCGCAATGTGCCACAACATGCGCCACAACATGCGCCATGTGCCACAACATGCGCCATGTGCCACAACATGCGCCATGTGCCACAACATGCGCCATGTGCCACAACATGCGCCATGTGCCACAACATGCGCCTGCTTTAAAAGAAAACTTGAATTCAACCATGCAAGTCAATAGAGCTCAGCTTATTAATCACAATACGATTAGTAAAATATATAAGAAAAAATATAGTTAAAAAAAATGTGGCAGCACAGCAAAACAATTTATTTTTTTATAAGCAAGTCATAAAAATAGACGTGTCTTCCCAAAACTCCTTGCATGGGAAGAATTATAATACTAGCATTTGAAATACCTTGGGTGTCTAGTTTTCAAACTCTATGGTTTGATGGGGTAAGTTGAATTGGCCAGCTTCAAAAATGTCCCGTGGGCAGACTGGTCAGATGTTAAAAATTAACAAAAAATGTGCAGCTCCCAAATATAGCCTTTTAGCCCCAAAGACCTGGCAAAAGTATGCATGCATACTGTACTCGGAAGATGTTGATGAACACATATTGGGGTGTTTGTTAGTGACACATACCAGAAAGTGTAAATTCACATTGATCACATTGTACAAATACATGTAAGGTCAGTATAAACAGCTCTCTAGTGATCTATTCTCCAAGAGGTCTCTATAAAAGACACGGGGTCATCAGTTGAGACTTGAGGAAAGGAGATTTTAGCATCAGCATAGGAACAATAAGAATATGGAACTCTCTGCCTAAGGATGTTGTATTATGCAACTCTGTGGATATTTTTAAGAAAGGTCTGCATGTCTGTCTGGACAGTCATATTAGAAACTTGATCCAGGTAGTAATCTGATTGCTGCTATAGAATTGAAGGAATTTTTTCCCTGTTGTGGCATAATTGCTAATTGCCCCACGTAGGGTAGGCAGATCCACGTGGGACAGCCTTTCCCTTATTCCTCCAATCGGATGAGAGGGTGTGCCTGGAAGCTCTGCCCCTTTTTGGAAGTACATGTATGAATGTGTGTGTAATCATGAAGATGTAAGTGTGTCAGAGCATGTTATGTGTAAATGTTGATGTGTGAGTATGGCCGCGCAAGTGTGTGCATGGATGTGTCTGAATAAATGTGTGTGAGCATTCATGTGTAAGTGTTTGTATGTGAGCATGGATGTGTATTTGCGTGCGAGTATTTCTGTATGTTTGTATGTGAGCATGGCTGTTTATGTTTGTGTGGATGTGTAATTGCATGCCAGCGTGCATGTGTAAGTGTCTGTGGAAGCATGGATGTATGGATGAGTGCGTAGGATGCAAGTCTGGGCGTTGTAACATACAGTAATCATCTCTCTCCCTTTAAGGGAAGAGAAACAGGAAGTGGGGGATTGGCTTGCTGGGAGCTGGGACATGGAAGGAGGAATATGGTGATGTTAAGAAACAAAATAAAGAAAGTTGCTGTTAAAAGTCATCTCTGAGTGTCTACAGTTTTTGACAATATTACAGGCGTTAGTAAGTATGTGTCTGCATATGTGTTGGTTTGAGTGCAGTGAGTTTATGCAAATTTGAGAATGTGCACAAACATATGTGCCAGTAATGGATGCAGGTGTTGTTTTGATGCGCATAGTTCTGGGCGGGCAGCATTTCATCTTGATCCAGGCAGCCCAATGTCTTGAGCCGGCCCTGGATACAAAGACATTTTAGACAACTGTATACTTCCGACTTTGCAGTACCAGTTTGGGGACAATACTTCACAGCATGACAGCGCCACTGTTCATAAAGACGTTGTTTGACAAGTCTAGGGTGGAGGAACTCGATTGGCCTCCACAGAACCCATTAAATACCTTTAGGATGAATTGGATTGCAAGCCAGGCCTTCTTATCCAATATCAGTGCCTGACCTCACAAATTATGTTTTGCCTGAATAGGCACAAATTCTTACAGATACACTCCGAAAATCTTGTGTATTATATGTTATACCGCATTTGCTCGATTATAAGACAGCCCCCCAAAATTTTAATATTAATTTAGAAAAAAAGAAAAAGCCTGAATATAAGACTAACCTTTAAGAAAAATGTTTTATTAGTAAATATTAATTCACTTGTAATCTATTTTTTCCTATTTAATAAAAACTGAGAAAAATGCATTTTTTGTTTTTATTTCCTTTTGACAACCTGTTCCCCAGTTATGCACATCTGTCCCACGGCTTGCTACTCTGCCCTCCAGATATGCCTTATTCCCCCTATATGCCACCTTGCCACCTGATATGCCTTATACCCCATATATCGCCCACAATTTACCGATTCATCCCCCATGCTCCAGACTCCTTGGTGTCAAGTGGAGGCAGCCAGTGGACGTCTGTGCCATGCGTGTAGACAACCCCCGCTGCTACCCGGGGCTTGTACGACAGCACCGGAAGGTCATGTCACACCGGTGCTCCCCCGGCAGAAGTGTCTGGTAGCAGCGGCGATTGTCTCTGCGCGTCGTGCAGCTGTTCACTGGCTGTCAGAGAGGAGGATCCAGGTCCCCTGCAGCTCTGCAGGGAATCCTCCTTTCTGGCAGCCGGTGAACATCTGCACGATGTGCATAGACAACCTCAGCGCCCCTCTGTCTCCTCTGCGAAGTCTCTAGCTAGGTCGCAATGCCGGCATTTCATGCTGAGCGCCGGAATATGACGTCATTGTGACAGAATGACCTGTCATACAGGGCTGCAAGGTACTCAAAGATGGCTCCAGCCTGGCTGTCAAACAAAGATAGCACAGGCAGGAACTCCATTGTTTAATTAATCCCATCAATAGGATTGCTGCTTGGGGATTAACGGTTGGGTTGTCTACCTGTTTAACAATGTTAATTTATGTTAATAAGGTTCTGTGGCTATATCAGTCTATGTTTTACATCAATAAACTGTTCATTCCTGCTGTACTCAGTTCAAGGTAGTTGTGTCTAGTTATTGGGTACACATAGCAGGGTTCCAAGGTGCGCATGCCGACTGGTGAAGGAAGTGATTCCGGGGACGACAGGGGGATACTGGGTGATCTCTGGGAGTTACTACAGCTCTCTTGGTGAACCCGTTACAGTCATATTACGGCGATCAGCAGTAAAGCACCGCAGAAGAGGGAAGAGCAGCGAGACAGATGCCTATCACTCCCACGGCAGGACTTCTGAAAGGTAAGTGAAATACAAAGGGGGAAAGGGTAGATTCTGAGAAGGGGAGGAGAGGGGGTAGATAGTGAGAAGGGAGGGAGAGGCCGTAGATAGTGAGGAGGGGGTAGTAACAATATTGAAATAAAGAGTAAGCATGAGTGAGAAAATCACAGAATTCATGTGTGGATGCATTGTATGAATGAGTGAGAAAATGCATGAATTACTGTGTGAATGAGTGAGAGTATGAATGAACTAATGTGTGGATGAATTGTCTGAATGAGTGAGAATGCATTAATGAATGTGTAAATGATTTGTGTGAATGAGTGAGAGAATACATGATTGTGTGAATGAATTATGTGAATAAAAGTGTGAATTTGTGAGTTTTGTTTGCTGGTCAGGTTCTATGTGGGCAGTGTGGATGCCAGTTCTGGCTTTGGGGTGTGCAACCTGTGATGATCTATGCCTGTAATTTAGGGGTTTAATCTACACCTTTAATGAGTTTTTTATGTGAATTCCAATTGATCGATACCTGCAAAGCTGGGTTTTTGTGTTATTCTGTAGATCTATACCTGCAATGCTGTTTCCACGTGTTGTTTATTTAATCTATACCCTCAGTGCTGAGTTTACATGTGATTTCCAGTTCATCTATACCTGCAATGCTGGGTTTGTGTGTTCTGTTGCTATGCTATATTTCCATACATTATTATTGTATACCTGCAAATACAGGATTTGTATGTCTGATTCTGATCCAGTGTGGCAAATATTTATTTGGTGCGGGAGCGGAGGGCGTGATTGCATGCTAGGGAGCGTGGAGCAGGGCCCAAGGAACTGCTTGCATAGGGTCCAATTTTTTCAATATAAAATGTATTGTCAGCAGGATGTAATATTCATATATATATTAGCAGTAGGGTCTAATATTTATATACATTGGCAGCAGGGGCTAGCCCCTGATAAATATTGACAATAATATTAACACATGTTGAGACATACTGGTACAGACAATTATACCAAATTATATCAAAGCACCAAATACAACCCAACGTGTGATTGAGTGTATGCAATGAGTTATCCAGCAGGGGTCCTACTTACACAAGACTGGAAACCTAAGACCACATTCCTCGGCGAAATCCCCGCCTGTTATAACAGGCAGAAACTTCACAGATTTCCCTTCCGCAGATCCCCTCCCCCTTTGCAGCCTTGCTACGTGGTACTTGCATCAAGCTTAGTGACTGTAACTGTGCAGGGGGTTAGAAAGAGATTTAAAAAGTTAAATACCGAGGGTTAAATATCGGTGCATTGCGCTCACAGGAACTAGGAATATGTGCCTGGGAGCTGCTGGACAGAGGAATAGATATTAATTACTTGGGTTCACAAAGTGAGTTCCTCGTTATCTAGAAATTTGAAGTAATAAATCTTTTTATACCGAGCGGAGGACGGTGAGTACATTAACCATAAGAGTATATTTAGCTTTACTGCTGGTCGGACTTTTTTTTTTACCCGCGCGTGCTTGTCGATCGGTTTAACCAGCTCCGGGATGGTTCGGTCCCGCTATTGCTTTCTTGCCGTCCTTCTGTGCCTAGCTGGGGTGGGCGCTCAGTATGAACGGTACAGTTTTAGGAGTTACCCCCGGGATGAGCTAATGCCTCTTGAGTCTGCTTACAAGTACGGACTGGATCAGTACAGTAATGAGAATTGGCCCGAGACTGTACATTATTTGGAGATCAGCCTGAGGCTTTATCGGTTGTTGAGGGACAGCGAGGCTTTCTGTAACTTGAACTGCAGCAACGCACGTATGCCAGACAACCCTCCGGTACACAACGAGAGAACCGAAGGAGAAGAAGAAGCGGTCCAGCTTGGACGATTTGCTGGCTTCCCAGAACTGAAGGTGTTTGGCGACCTGCTGATGAGGGCCAAGTGCCTTAAACGTTGTAAGCAGGGGCTTCCAGCTTTCAGACAGTCACAGCCCACTAGAGAGACCATAGAGGAATTCCACGTCAGGGAGCCATACAAGTTCCTGCAGTATGCTTACTTCAAGGTATTGTAAATTGTCACTCATGTATTTGTGGACCTGGTTAGTCCTTGTTGAGTAGACCACATACTTTCTAAAGCTTAATATTTGAGACTACATGGTAGCGTTTATATTGTGCTTTTGTGTATTTTTAGACTAATAATCTGCCAAAAGCCATTGCTGCAGCTCATACGTTTCTGCTTGTACACCCAGACGATGAGATGATGAAGAGAAACATGGCATATTATAAGAGTATGCCTGATTCTGAGGTGCATATCAAAGATTTAGAGACCAAGAGTTATGAGGTAAGTGGTTGTCAAATTAAATCATGGAGCAAGATGTTTGTACCTTGGCATCACACTTTCAACTATTTTCTTCCAAAATGTATCAATAGCTGATTTTAATTCATCATAGTTTTAGTGAAGATATTTCAGCATTTACAAAACATTATTGATTATATTGGGTGTTGCTTACTGTACATAAATAGTAATCCATTCATTTTTTCCCCACAAAATATATCTGATCTGTTTTATATTCAAAAGCCAACTTGCATAGGAAGCTGTACTGAAAAAGAAAACCTGGAACCTACAACTTTTAAATGTGTGTTGGAACTTTTGTGAGTCCCTTTCCACTACAAGTAAATGAAAAAAATGGGTGACACCCAAAACCCCTCTTTAACCAGGGGTACAGCAATGTCTGCCATCTTAAGCCATCTCTGAGGCACAGATAGCAAATCCCTCCAATAGGACATTTTTTTTAAATTAAGATTTAACCCCTACCAAGGTATGAAGGGCAATAACAAAAACACAGTGTAAAGTCACATGCCCTCCCAATGCAATGACATGTGACTGGAGTTGAGGACTGGCCAACTCAGCTGATCACTTTTTAATGAAATAGACACCAATTTTAAATGCTAACTATTTTAAGGGTGGGATACATGTAAAATGACAGGTCTATTGCATTTATTTCCCTTACTATCTGAGCCGTTACAACATCATCTGTGCTTATGCCCCACTCCACAGCCTCCTCACAATACAGGGGCAGGAATATATAAACAGTAATAAATATAAGAATATACAAGAAATGTGTATATTCTACCCTTTTATTTAGTCCAATAAAATGCATAGTGCTAGGTAAGGAATATAGAATTTAAGGAATCTTTATAGAATGCTAGTTTGCGGTTATACCCTTGTGCATGATAATACTAAGCTATCTACTAATGTATATATTTATTATGGTGCAACAAATTTATAAATCACCCTATAGAGATTACGATATGCTCTTGCGTTCTAGTTCTGTGTTGGATCTTGGCACTTATTTGTTCCTGAATGCCAAAGATGGTCAGCCACACAGGCACTGCTGAATTTATCATCAATACCTTTACCCTGGCACCCCCATAACCAAGGCACTTAGCATGCCCCCCAACTGTCCCGATTTGGGTGGGACAGTCCCGATTTTTGGTCTCTGTCTCGCCTATCCCTACCTTTGTCCTGCTTTGCAGGGGCAGAGGTAGGGTGAGGCGAGAGCAGGTGCTGCTGATCGGGCGCACAGCTTGCGGGACTAGTTGAGAGATCACAATCTCCCTCTAGTCGGCTCAACATTAGGGAGCACAAGGTCTGTCACATCAGACCTCGCTTTACTGCTCCCTCATCACTACGCGACGGTAAATAATGCCGAGCGTGGGGATATGACGTCATCCCTGTGCTCTACAGCAATAGTTGCACATAGTGATGAGGGAGCAGTAAAGAGAGGTCTGAAGTGATAGGCCTCGTGCTCCCACCACAGGATGGAGGATGAATTATGAAGGAAGAAGCATAAAGAAGGATGATAGAAGAGGTAAGAGATGGGGAGAAAGCGGTGTAATGGCAGTGTATATGAATTTATGTGTTTGTAAGCTTGTGTGACTGTATGGACAGGTGTGTGTAAGAGTAGCATAGGTATTTGTAAGCTGTGTGTAAGGGCACTGTATGTGTATGTGTGTTTATGAGCAGGTGTGTGTAAAGGCAGTGTATGTGTATATATGTGTGTGTGTGTAAGGGCACTGTATGTGTATGTTTATGGGCAGGTGTGTGTAAAGGCAGTGTGTATGTGTATGTGTGTTTTTCGGCAGGTGTGTGTGTGTGGACAGGTGTGTAAGGGCAGTGTATGTGTATATGTGTGTTTATGGGCAGGTGTGTGTAAGGGTCCTGGGAGGAAGCATAACATTAGCCTTTTTTTTTAATTATAAAAAAATCTGCTATTGTCGACTACTCTTCCTATGATACTCAGTCAGCATTATGATGGACACCTGGCTGCACTAACCATAATTCTCAGCCAGCATCATGGAAGCAGTATGTCTGGCTGAGCCTCATGTGAACTGTAGTTAACAGCAGATGATATGACAGGTGTTAGTTGTGAATTTAAACTCCCATGATGCCTAGTCATGTGGACACATGTCTATGTGTTTGCATATGCCATATGAGATACTGGCAAGGGGCACTACAATTTTTGGACGTGTGCGCTCTCTAAAAAAGCTATGTGCGCGCGCACAAGCGCACAGCTTAGAGGGGACACTGACTATCACCCATGCACCAGTAACAGTGGGCTCGTTCCTGTGCTTTAAGCAGTCAAAGCTACAACAGACCGTAGGGGTCAGTGTGCTAGAGTTTTGGAGCTGCAGTGTTCTCAGCAGGTGATTGCTTTTTTCCCAAAGTTATACGTGCATATTAAATTACCTGCTAAGTGTAGCCCCATGTATAAGACGCACCTTTTTTAGAAAAATGTAGGGTCTAAAAATTGTCTTATACAGTGGTGGTAGAGTTGGTTTTTTTTTTGTTGTTTTTTTTAACTAGAAAGGGGACGTGCTGCTTACCTGTTTTGCTCAGCAGCCTCTCTTGATCCGCCGTGGCGACACAGGAACCCAGTGGAATCACGTGAATGCACATCGTATCACATGACTCCGCTCAGTTCCTGTTCCTGCTCGAGCAATGCAAGGGGAAACAGCGGCCCCCATGGAAGTCTGTGAGCAGCACCGGAAGATCTGGAGTTCAGGTAAGGTGGGGGAGTAAATTAATATATATGTGTGTGTGTGTGTGCGTGTGTGTGTTAGCATGGATCCATGTGTAGGGGGCACAGGGAGGCTGAAAGTGATGTGCATGTACTGGCTACCTGAGCATGATAGGAGTGCGATTGCTAACAATTGCAAGCAGCTAACATCAATCACACTCATAACATGCCCAGGCAGTCAGTACAATAACTTTAGGTAATATATTTTTCAAAGAATTTCAGCCCCAAAATTAAGGTGCGTCTTAAACTTGGGGAAACACGGAATACGAGTAGGCCGTTTGGAGCAGTAGACGCACCATTCAATATAGTGTAATGCTTTCCATAAATGAGAGGGTATGTTCTCTACCCTATGAGCTAATGAAACTATTAACGAAATGGACCGTTCACAAGAGATTTTGCAGGAGAGTTATGACTTAGCAAACTCCTTTACTTTGCATGCATTATAAAGGTCCCAACCAGGGGAACTTATGCTACAGGAAGAGCTTGGCTAGCCCTGTTTAATGCATAGTTAAAGTTGTGAGACTTCTTCAGTCTTTGAGGCATTTTCCGCTGCCCCATACCTCTCTTTGACAGCATGGTCGCCTAAATGCACTGTTTGGGTTTGCACCACTGAGATATACACTCACTGGTCACATTATTGGGTAAACCTTGCTAGTACCAAGTTGGACCCCTATTGCCTTTATAACTGCCTTCATTCTTCGTGGCATACTGTCAGTGGCGTTGCTACAGGGGGGCAATTGCCCCCCCTAGGTTAATCCTTGCCCCCCCTGTTGCCCCCCTGCCGAATTTGGAATAAAGTCGCAATGCGACTTTAAATCCCGTCTTTTTTTAAAAAAAATTTATTTAAATAGGAGAGAGAGGGTGCAGTCCACGTAAGATCGGCAGCCAAGGCAACCGATCTTACGCGGGCCGCACCTCGAGCCCTGCTACTTACCTGTGGGAGGGTCTTCTGTACAGTATACAGGAAGCGGAAGCTAGTAGAGAACGCAGAGGGAAGCCGCGCCCCCTGCTGAAGTCTGTGAGCGGCATCGAGGAGCTGCAGTGCAGGTAAGGGGGTGGGGAGGGTGTTTGAATGAGTTGGGAGGGTGTTTGAATGAGTATGAGTATGAGTGTAAGTGCTGGAACCTAGGCATGATGGGACTGTGATTGCTGTTAGCAATCACACTCCTATCATGCCAAGTCAGCCAGTACATGCTGAAACCTAGCTAGCTGCCAGCAGTATGGGATCTGGATATCACTTACAGGCTCTAAGTGATATCCAGATCCCATACTGC
>VKOC01026929.1:0-28251 GCA_009364415.1 Spea multiplicata
AAGGGTAAAAGGCATATAGGGGGCTATAAGGCATATCAGGGGGTGCACAGTGGGATATCAGGGCACAGTGGCATATATGGGACTATAAGACATATCGGGGCATAGTGGCATATAAGGCATATTAGGGGACAGAGTGGCATATAGGGGGCTATAAGGCATATCAGGAGGGGTATAAGGCATATCAGGGGACATTGCGGCATATAGGAGGTATAAGGGGGCACAGTGGCATCTCTGACATATAGGGGGAATAAGGCATTTCTGGGACAGAGAGGCAAGCTGGGGGTGAGATGTGCATAACTGGGCAAAAATAGTTTACATGAATATTTAGTAGCAAAGCTTTTTTGATATTTTTTGGGTGCTTGTTAAAATATAGCTTTAATTATTATGTCAGTAAAATAAGAAGGCAAATCGTGAAATGCCATTGTAAATTATACGTTTTTATTTTAAATAAACGAAAAATTTCCATATTGTTTTTTTCCCCCCCGATTAATCGAAAAAATAATCGGCCAACTAATCGATTCTGAAAATAATCGTAAGTTTGCAGCCCTAGTCCACATGGCTCAAGAACTCATCTAACTGGCGGGTATAAAATTAATATTTGGGCTGCTGAAAGTTAGGGGCAGTTGTGGTTAATGGGGTCTTCAGGGTTAATTTAGGGGAAGTTGTGGTTGATGGGGTCTTCTCTTCAGGGTTACGTTAATTAATTTAATAAGGTCGGGGAGGGCAGTGTGGCAAGTCTGGGCTCAAATGTGCATAACTGGGGGGGGGGGCAGGTTGGGAAATACAAACAATAAATGCATTTTTATCAAAGTTTTTTACTCTGCTGTTTGCTTTTAACATCCTAAATTACTTTTTTAAATAAATGAAAAATTTAAATTGTGTTATCCGATTAATCGAAAAAATAAATCGGCCAACTAATCGATTATGAAAATAATTAGTTGCAGCCCTAGTTTACATAGGTACACTTCACAGGAAATGGTCCAGTATTTGAGAACCAAAAACATTTTCCATTTCTGAAAAGAAAAAAAAAAAAGAAAAAAAAAACAAAACACACACAACATAAGGAAAGGTCTCCCAAGAACTTCTAATATAGATCAATGTATTTGAATTCAGATAAAAATCTGGTAGTACATGTTTCACACCCACAATCAGGTTATAGGTGAACAGAACAAGGGAGCGAGTTTCCAGCACAAAAAGCTAGGCGTAGAGAGGCTGGGTAACAATAAGAAGGGCAACAGTTGCTGGTGGAAATGCAACCCATAGAAGGCTTGCGTATGAGCGGAATCAATATGCAGTCATCTGATTTAACCAGCACAGCCGCTTTGAAAGAAAATCAAAACTAATATTTTGTACTATTACTTCTCATGTGACCTCCAAATCTACAAAATAAACATTACTTGCAGTAATGGATCAGAATTATTTGAGCAACATACCCTTTAATGCCTCTATTATTAAAAGGACAGTGTACGATCAGCCTCACCATACACAAAATAAAGTCAATTACTGACCAACATAGAAAAGCCACCAAATTTCAGGAGACATTAGAGGAATGCCCCCTCTAGCCATTGTTTGAGTATCCCCTCTAAAATACGAGCACTCTCGGGATTTAAAATTTAGAGTTTTTTGTTCCCATACAGGTGGCAATAAATTCAATGTTTCAGTCTACAAAACGTCCATAGCACCAGACAGAGTTGGTATATATATATTTCACACACAGTAAAATCTCAGGTATAAAATGCACAATTTACACCTTTTTCAAGTATCCTGAAAAGAATATAACAGAATACAAAATGTGCTTGTGCTGCATGATCGCTCCATGAAAGTGATTGTGCAGTGTTGACCCCTCTAAATGCCAAATGTTATAGCAGACGGGTTAACACTGTATAACAGGGGTGTTTTTTCTGCAGGGCCATTTCATCAGAATTGTATAGGGTGCGAGGGACGCACTCATTTTTCACCGTGAGAAAATATGGCCTTTAATAAAATATGCAGATTAAAATTGTAGTAAATGACACAAAACCTTTACTTTTCCTCTCACTGATTTCTGGGCCTAGAACGTTGTGACTACAGATTCAGGATACTGGATAAGTAAAAATGAAATAGTTCTATTTATCCTAAGGATGCACCAAAATGAAAATTCTGGACCAAAACCAAAAATTCAGGGTTCACTTTGCCGAAAACGACCCTCCACCTTTAAAAATAATAAAAAATCCCACACTTTTAATAAAAGTTACACAACAAAATTGTACAAACAATATATATATATATATTATGATTGTTAACAGCAATCTCAGACATACCCAGATTCCAGCATGTACTGGTTGGCTGGGCATGATAGGAGTGTGATTGGTGTCAACAATCATATCACACTCCTATCCTGCCAAGTCAGCCAGTACATGCTGGTACAGGGTGGCTGTAAGTGATGTGCAAACCCCATACTGCTGGCAGCATCAATACACAAGGGGGCAGCTAGCCAGGTTTCAGCATGTACTGGCTGACTTGGCATGATAGGAGTTTGATTGCCAACAGCAATCACAGTCCCATAATGCCTAGATTCTAGCACTTACACATCTATGCTATCACACACACTCATTCATTCATATACTCAATCATTCACAGATTCATTCCCTCAATCATGCATACTCATTCATACACCCCCTTACCTGCACTGCAGCTCTCTCGATGCCGCTCACAGACTTCAGCAGGGGGAGTGGCCTCCCTCTGCATTCTCTTGTACTGCACAGGAGGAAGCAGGACTGGAGCAGAGTCATGTGACGCCACGTGAACTCTGCTCGGTTCCGATTCCTCTGTGCAGTACAAAATACCCTCCCACAGGTAAGTAGCTGGGCTCTTGTGATCCCCAGTCGCAGATCTCACGCAGGTCACACCTTGAGGTGCCGCGGGCCGCATTTGGCCCGCATGTTAGACGCCCCTGCTGTATAATCACTCTCGAAGCAATCAGGCAGAGCAAATGTGCACTTTGGTATAATATGCATTAATAAGTATTAAAGTATTTTATTTTTTTTACATTTTTATTACATAGCATTACTATTTGATCGCTGATTAGTGACCAATGTCATATGTCACTTACCAGTGATCTGCGGGCAGGTAAAAAAAACATTTAGTGATCATCATCGGTGATCAAATTAAGATGCATTTTACAAAAGAATAGAAAAAAAAATAGAAAAAGTCAAAAAAGAGAAAGTGTAACTTTTACTAAAAATTAAATAGAAAGAATATCTTAGCTTGAAGATACCAAAATAACTATATAGAAATCAAAAATGCATGATGTACAGTAGGCTCTACAACAAGACACTTTGAAGCGAAGAACTGAAGGGTGGTATTTTATAAAAATATGCGGCAAACAATAGCAAGTTAGCAAAATAAAACATAAAACGAGTTAGAGATCTGGCAGGAAATATCACAATACTATTAGAAGGCTGGAATATAGCCCAGGATGCAGCAGCTTGATTACTGCATCCAATAAACTGTGTGTGCACTTTGTAAAACCAAGAAGAAAAAAAAACCAAGGGCATACTGACATGAAGCCTACACTGGATGTATTTGGGGAAACAACATCAAGTAATGTGGGTCACAAACCACCACACATACACTAACATGAGTTGATGTGTGTGTGACCAGTTAGCCAAAAAAACTGACGAGATGCAACAAAACATTGTATGCCCAAAACAGAAAACTAATTTACACTCCTGCTAAGGAAAGAGACAGTGTTTGGTTTAATTCAACAGATTGCAATAAACCATTTAGGTCTATAGCAAGAGTTTCTCATTACACTTCAACTAAAGGTCATGTTAATCAGGAAAAACTGGATCCAATGCTTCTATATGACTCAAAAATGATCAGCGAGAAACTTTCGCAGAAACCAAGGACTTTTCCCCCCGTTAATAAATGAGTAAGCACCTCCACTTTCAGAACAACATGCAAATACTTGTTACAGCACAGACCTATAATTGTTATCAATGATACACCCGAGTACATGTTCAGCTCGTTGTCCATCACACCTAGTTTAGGTCAGGAGTCATCCCTTGCATATAATTCGGTATTTTATGATCAGACAGCCTAGCGTAAAACGTATGCCAAGCTGGAAGAAAACTTGGCCTTTGCCAAAATCTTGTGTTATATTACACAATCATTTATGAATGTGATAAAAGCTCACAGAGAAATACTTGCAAAACAAAAAAGGGTGTGTGCGATATATACACATATATATATACACACACAAACTTCTCGATCTGTACATTAACAGTCAATGACATAGAAAATATACACTACAAAACAGTACACAACCAGACAACTCATTAACTGCAGTTTTTTTTTTAAAATATTCAGAATTCCAGTTTAAGAAGATAAATTCCGTGTTTAACACATGACTAGAAGCAAAAATGCATCATTAAGTAAACACCAGCAGGTAGAGTAGGTTTTCAGAATCTGCTAACACTTCCACAAGTGGGCCTGTCAAAATGACAGCTTTACATCGACCTGCCTGTTCTTATGTGCTCACCGCTTGAAAGCTGTAAGAAGCTAGGAGAGGATAAGTTGTGTTTTGATATCTACACAAATTGCAGGTACAACGTACCATAATGCTTATTAAGAATATACAAGGACTATAACAGAATCATACATACAAGGAGTACTTTAGTATGCTTATGTCACATTTCTCTCACACGTATATGTCCAGCTCGCTGTTATAATTGAACACTGGTCTGATAGCACACCTAGGCTTCACCAGTTTGCGTCTTGCGCATACATTGGAGTTGGGCATTTACCGGAAACAGCAGAGCTGCCAGGAGCTTAATAGTGCATGCCGTACAAAGAGTTACAGCTTTACAGTCGTAAACATTCCGAGATGTGATAGTTACAGATTTGGATAACTTCCCATACAGCGCTGTGCACTATGTTGGTATTAGGCGCTGTCTTCCCAGTGCGTTCTGGGCCGCACTTACCACGCATTTCTTGCCCAGGTAACTGAAGAGAGCCTCGTTCTCTTGCAGAGTGAGCAGGATGGAGCCGCAGTTGGTGACTCTTTTGCTCTGTCTGTTGTTCAGGCCGCTGTTATTACTCATGTTTACGTCTGCTGGAGCTCTTCCGTGTGCCTGCTAACTGCCTAGCCGGTCTGATCCCTATGCTCCCTCACTTATAAATCAGGGCCGCTCCATTTCCCGGTCGCTTATCGTCGTGCTGAGGGAGGATCCAGAGCTTGTTGCTTCCTTTCTGGCTGGATAGCAAGCCAGCTCTGAGGCTACGTAATGTAGGCCGATGGAAAAGGGTTGCGCCGGCGCGTACTGGATATTACGGCTTTAGAGCGCGCGCGTGCCCGGGCTACGCACGGAATCCGCGCGTTCGCGCTCTACGTCCTCACCAGACGAATTCTGACCCTATCGGGCTTCCGGCGACATTTTTTTTTGTTCTTGCGTCATTTCGTACGTAATACGTATGTCATTCAGTGATACATATACGCGGAAAAAGCTAGAACATAGTAATTACGCTCTCTGCTTCTCAGTGTAGCGGAATTATTTATCATTTTTCCCAACCCGGTGCATAAAATCAATGTAATTGACACACGAAATTTACTTCTTAAAATCACGGTGTTTTTATGTGAATTAGGGAAACAAAGGTGATCACCAAACCTGCTTCATTGGAGCACAGCATTGACTGATTGTTAACCCCTGCAATGCCACGTCTGTGTAATACACATTGCGGCATTGAAGGGGTTGATGCTGCACTGTCGCTCTCATGGAGCGATCAGGCAGCAGGGGAGGGTTGGTCCAGGGAGACAACCAGCAGAGTCCTGTACGAAACGGGTATTAACCCCTAAAATACTGTGATCGCGGCATTGAAGCGGTTAACGCTGCACTGTCACACTCATGTGGCGACCAAAGAACCCTCTCCCCCAGTCCCTGAAGCTGCCTCTATAGACCAGCCATTGCAGGGAGGCGTCTCTTTGATCCCTCCTGTAGGCTTCCATGCGTACAAGAGTGATCAAAGCGCATGTGGGGGCTCGTTTTTGCTGTTGCTGGTCAGACCACCAGCAGCAGTGCCCCGAACAAAATGCATATTAACCCCTAAAATGCTGCGATCACGGCATTGAAAGGGTTAACGCTGCACTGTCGCTCTCATGGAGCGATCGGGCAGCAGGGGGATGTTGTGTGGGGACCCAATCAACACACAACCCCCTTCCCTGAAGCTGCCTGTGGCGATGTGGGGGCATTTTTGGGGGATGACGTACCTGGTACGACCCGGTCTGGCGGTGACATGTGACCAGGAAGTACCAGGTACGTCCCGGTACGGAAGGGGTTAAAGCCCTTCACAGCAGTTTCCCCATCTCATCGCTCATCTCTAAATACACTCTCCGTTCATCCAATGATCTCCTTTTATCCTCTCCTTTAAATTTCTAGCTCTCATGCAGGCTTACAAGATTTCTCAAGGGCTGCTTCTATCCTCTGGAATGCCCTCCCCCGGCCCATCCTTCTTTCCCCCTGCCTTTATTTCTCAATCTCTCTATTCCTCAAGACCCACTTCTTTAAGGACGCTTAGAACATAGCACATTAACACCTTCCCATATTCCTTTTGCTCACCTTTCCTAGTCCCTCTCCTGCAATACATAGTGTGGCTGTTCCATCCCTAACAACGGCACTTTATCTATTGTGTAATACACCCTAAATCCCTCTAGATTGTAAGCTTGTTTGAGCAGGGACACCTGTTGTCTCTAAGTCAATTTGTTATGTTACATACTACTTGTTATGCCCTGTCTACCCATTGTACAGCGCTACGGAATTTGATGGTGCTATATAAAAAACAATAAATAATAATAATAATCACTGATTAGTGACATTGATCATTTATTGGCCTCACCCTCAATGTCAGTTGTCACAAGTAATTTGATA
This sequence comes from Spea multiplicata, assembly GCA_009364415.1. Taxonomy (NCBI): domain Eukaryota; kingdom Metazoa; phylum Chordata; class Amphibia; order Anura; family Pelobatidae; genus Spea; species Spea multiplicata. Next base: position 6,906 of record VKOC01026929.1, read on the forward strand.
GCAATGACAGATATTTTTTTTAATACGATTATCATTTTATTTTTAACTTAATTATCTAAGCTGATCTGATCACTTATTCGTGACCCTATAGATCACTGATCATTGTCCCCAAACGCAGTGAAAGAGAGACGCCAAAAATGTTAATAAATTGCCTCCAAACCCAGGGAAGGAACCCTGACATAAATCGTACCATTTCTGTAAAGAAAAAAGGAGTCTGTTGTGCACAAAGGACCCCAGGGTGCATTACCCCCATCAAACCAAAAATGTTCAAAAACTAGACACCCCAGGGTATTTCAAATGCTAGTATTTTAACTCTTTCCATACAAAAGTAATTTTTTGTGGGTTTTTTTTCCCCACACACATTTTACTTCAGGTATGAACATACAGTTCCTGGTATAAGTCACTGTCAAACACCACCCTAATATATGTACAGCAACATTTCCTGAGTGCACCGATGCCTGGGTCGGGTAGTTTAGGGGGTAAAAGGCCACATTTGGGGCATGCGCAATTCAGCTTTTGAACTTGAACATTTTGCCTCTATATCCTATTTGGGAGATCTTTGAACCTGACCAATTGGAAATTATTCTAGCCTTGGTGCCCAAATAATTATAATTTTAATAAAGACAGGAGGTGAGTATTTTGCATCTCTTTTGCATTTACTCTCACAAACAGCAGCAAAGAGTTAACATAAAAAGTGAAACAACCAATAGAACACACAGGTGGTATATAAACCCCTAAACCTTCCCCCTCTTCCTCTTTCGTCCGCTGTGAACCGGAGCCAAGGAACATCAGGTAACGTCCACGAACATGGGACCAAACCGGAGAACTTCAACAGGAACCAGAACTCACATAAGTAGGGCAACAAGTCGCCTTCGCAGGAAAACCTCAACTGCTACATAACCAAGATGCCTTCAGGCTGTAAGAAGAGAGAGAGAGAAAACGTAACAGGACCACATGCCAATAATAAACGTCAAAGCACAAAAAACAGTACCAGAAATGACCTGTGCCCGAAAGAGGACCGAAGAGAAAACATCATAAGCGGATAAAACCACATTACAAACAAAGTCTGGCCTACTCACCCCAGTAACCAAGCAGCCTAGGGAGGGAAAATACTCACCTCCTGTCTTTATTAAAATTATAATTATTCGGGCACCAAGGCTAGAATAATTTCCAATTTTCAGGCAAGACAGGAGGCTTCCTATTTTGCAGTTGTAATACCTGATACCACTGCCACCGCCGCAGAAAAAACAGGACGGAAGTAAAAGGAGTGAAAAGTGGAGGCACGAGGACAGTCTGCCGCCTGAAGAATGTCGCCCAGACCTCCCCCAGCCCGCAGGGCAACCGGAAGCCGCGGCCCTTCTAACTGAGTGGGCACCAAAAGAAGCCGCCACACCAGCCAGCAACAGGAGCCACCAAACCCATCTAGCCAGTGTAGGAGACGAAACCGCCTTGAACGGCTTAACATAAGAAATAAGAAGTTGAGACACACAGGCAGGGTGAACAGCCGCTGAACGGTAAAGATAGGTACGTATGCACCGAGCGACAGAGTTTAGGATCATCGCGGAAATACGGATACAACACCGAGCAGGATAAAGATTTGGTCCTCCTGTGGATCCGAAACAGATCCTCCTCCGGAGAAAACGAGATGGCGATTAGTTATCGGGCCAGGCACGAAGGAAATCCAAGATAACCGCGACGTCCCACAGACTCGTAGCGAGGAAAAACAAATACCTCTCAAGAGGCGGCAAACCAAAGGGGCTTTGCTGACTGATTCGCCGGCAAAGCCGACATGGCCAAGGGATATGGCGGAGCAAAAAATATTTACTGTCCGGTAGGACTTCCCTGCCGAAAACATGCTGGTGAGAGGACTGGAGCCCTAGACAACAATGGCATTATATATCATATGACCAGAAATTATGTTGAAATTGTAAAGACTACTGCCACAACAGGAATGTTATTGCGTGCACATGTCCCTTTTTTACAGTGAAACATGGTTTGCACATGTGCAGCGATCAGGCCGTATATTTGGTGGGACATAATGTGATGCTAACATTTAATATGAACAATGTGACATCATGAAGGAATGTAGAGGAATCTGAATTAAACTGGTTTTTTTACATTATGTGATATTCATGTTGATGTGGAAATATAGTTGGGTGCACGAAAAGAATAACCCTTTTTGTATAAGTGCTCCAGAGCCTCAAGCTTCTTAATCTAGCCTTGCCAATACTGACAACCCAGGGTAATTGGGTTCTGCAGTGTGTGTGGCTGCACCCTGTGTAAGTACCGTATTTGTCGGCGTATAACACGCACTTTTATAACTAAAAAACAAAGCTGAAATCCTACCTGCGTGTTATACGCCGATAAATCCTAGAGCTGCACGATTTGCAGCGACGTCTCCCTCACTTCCGGTCCTGGCGAGGGTGCGTGCTATACGCCGGCAAGTACGGTATAAACACGGAAACAGCTGAATATTCGTAGTATTTCTATAAGGGGCCCAGAGCAATTTTGCCATTTTTGCGTCGGTTCAGCGATTATTCTCTTTTCCTGTGAATAGTGTACAAGGAGAGATAGAGCTTTCTTGTGATACCATAGCGAAAATTAGAAAAAAACACCTAATTTTTTTACGTTTTCCCTCTAAATCCTCACAAAATTAGGTAAAGTGATGGAAAATCCCCTCCAAATTTATCAATTCAGGTGTCCTGATTTCAGAAATAACTAATTTATATAGATTTTCCATAATTTCCCAGCACCAAGGAACATACTATAAGGTGTACATTTTTTGTAGAATTGTTATCCTTATGGTCTAATGGGTTTGGGGGTTGTGAACAGGGGGAGGAGGGTTATACTGGGTAGATGTTATGCTAGGGCAATGGGATGTAAGGTTTTTAAATTTTTTTATTATTATCTTTTTTATTTTTTACATTTTTTTTTAATATATTTTTTTAAAAAATGGTTAGAGGTCCTCTTAGGGACCTCCTGAACATGCCAGTGATGTCACAATGACATCACTTAGTTCACATTATTATTTTTTTTTATTTATATTATTATTGTAACGATTTTTTTATTATTTTTTAAATGAATAACGTTTTTTTTTTCTCCTTCTCTGTTTCAGCACAGGAGGGGGGTGAGAGACATGGTTTCTCACTCCCCTCCCTGCGATCCCCCTGCACCGGTCACACTGTGATCTCTGTGCAGGTCATCACAGACGTGCATAGAGATCGCAGCGTCTGTGCCTCATCGGTGGACAGGCAATGACGCAACCCAGAAGGGAATGTCCGATCGCGCAATCGGGTATTTTAAAATGTAACAGCTTTCCGGCTTTCATGCCGGAAGCTGTTACATCAGATCAGACAGCAGAAAGCCGGCGATGTCGGCTTCTGCTGTCAGGGGGGAGTCCAGGCTGTCAAATGACAGCCTGATCTCCCGTGCAGCGGCAGGGATGTGTCCATGACGCTGCAAGAAGGGCTGGACGTACCGGTACGTCCATAGGGGATTCTTGGGATGCGTTTTTTGGATGTACCGGTATGTCCATAGGGGACTGAAGGGGTTAGGCTGACTCCAATGCACTGATCAGCTGCAAGTAATTAGCTGCACTGACTGCAATAAAGCCTTACCTGTTGGACAGAGGGATAGAGGGAGTTTTGTTTGGAAGCAGCAGGGCTTGCTATGTACAAAAGAAACCAACAAAAAGGTTGGTGAGATTACGTTCTGTTTAGTTTAGACCCAGATTAGTGAAGGACTTCTATGTTATTAAGTGCTCAGACGAGCTAGGCCTTAGTTTATAGGGAATTTGTGTTCTGTATAATCCTGTTAAAATCTGCATACGTAGATTACAAATAAATTGTGGTTGATTACGTCACCGAGACTGTGGCTTTAATACCCTAGAGTACCGTGCTGTTTGGTGCCCTGTGTGGGTCCAGGATCACCATATCCAAGGGAGGAACAGAGCGGTTTCTCTCCTCAGTGGCAGAAAGAGTTTACGGGAAGAGATGCAGGTGGCATCACTCTGCAGCGGCCAACAACACTACAGGAAAGGGAGGTTGGCGATCTCACTCCCCAGCGGCTGAGTAGGTGCAAATATGTGTGCATGTCCCCTAATAAATATTAGTAGTTCCTGGTTGATCATACTAAGGCTCTTGTCCATGCCCTCATTATCTCCTGCCTCGATTATTGTAACTTTGTCATAGCTCGTCTCCCCTCTACATTTACCATGAATGCTGCTCCCAGACTTATCTTCCTCTCCCATTGGTTTGCTAACACCTCTCCTTCAGTCTCTTCACTGGCTGCCTGTGCACTTTAGGATTCTTTTCAAACTCTCTACTCTTACTTTCAAAGCTCTTTGTAGCGCTTCCCGTACTTGCATCTCGTCACTCTTATTACACTCCTAACTGGTCTCTCCGCTCGTCTAATGATCTCCATATATCCTCTCCTCTGATTTTTTTTAGCTCTCAAGGGCTGCCCCTATCCTCTGGAACCTTGCACAGTCTAACACCTCCATACACACTCACTCTAACATCATACACCAACACACCAGACTGTACATTAACACACTCAGCACAGTACACAGTACACAGGCCCATAAACACACCCTATATACACACGCTCACTCTTGTAATACCCCACACATCTACTCATAATGGTTGTGCACTGATATTTGCCTCATACACACACAAACACCATCCTCTGAGTATAGTTTTACCACCCATGCATTTATTTGCTGGGTTGTTTGGAGGCTAGAAAATAATAATAGTGATCAGGCGCTTAAATATAATTAATTACAATTAAATAATTAATCAATTGTGTAAATATATATATAAGTGTAAATTAAATACAAATGAAATTATAGAAATGCTGCAAACACTTAAGATAATCCCAATCAAAATAAACGAAAATAGAAAAAAAAGGTGTTGCGCTTGTGTTGATTTTCAGTTTTCTTTCGTTGTATCAGTGTCACGTATCAATATATAGAGAAAGAGAAAAACAAACAAAAAATCATAGTGCTTTCCGTAAAATATGTGAAAATCAAAATAAAATCTTGATATGGTATTCCACTCACGTGAGAATGAGCAATGAGTTTGCTCTGACTTGTTGGAGTATGTAGCGAGAAAAAAGCCGGCTTCGTTCCCGCCAAACGAATTGCTTTGGAGATACCCTCCTCGAAGGTTTACGTCGCCACACAGCCGTAGTCCGCACACAGCCGTAGTTTTCACACAGCCGCAGTCCGGATTTGGTTGGTATATGAACAAGGAGGCAGGGAGATGAATTATAAATGTATAATTTAATGTTTAAAAAAAAATATATAGCGTGCTTTTAAAAAAGCAGTCTATAGCGCGTCTAAGTCTCAGCGTTCCTTTTCAGGGTAAACGTTTTTCAGATTTAGCGCGATGACGGTGATCCAACACGCAAACGCGTTTCACCCAATAGGGCTTCCTCAGTGACGTGAGGCTAGACACACGCAATGCGGCTTTTCACATTGTGCTTTTGACATCTTGTCAACCCGTGCCCATGTCCTATTTGGGACATCTTTGAAGACAGCCAATTAAATTTGCCGCAAACCATATATTTTTGAAAATTGGGGCATTGCAAATGCTGGTACTATAACTGTTTCCATGCACTTATTCTACTGCCAACCTGTGACAGAAACCTCCATCACTGAGGCCACTGGAGAGGCATGACTGTCAGCCTCCTCCCTATTGACTAAGGGCCCTGACTTTGTAAAGACTTCTGTGGCTACCCCCAGCAGTATATCATCCCATCACTGGCTGACAGGATTATCTCCAGCAGACAGCCAGGATCTGCAAGCAGGGAGTGACCGTCATTGTCTCAGTTTAATATCAGATCCCCCTCACCCCATGGTGCATTAACATGTTGTATAAATTAGACCCCCACCTCTCCCCCAGTTCCGCCACTACAGACATTTACCCAGGCCATCCCTGGAACTGATTTAGGCCAGTAATAGATAGTGGAGGTTGGGACCCTATTGTATTGTTAATCCCGTTACTGCCCCTGTTGTCTCAGGGAGACAGATTAAGGGAGTGGTTTGTATCCCAATATCTTGTTTTTATGTTAATGTGTGTTTTGCTGGATATATCCAGCCCTGTGTGTGAAAAATAAATCAGTCTTCATTTTTGTTTTACCCTACACTGAGTGTCGGCTAGTGACTGGGAAACCGGGGCTAAGAGTGTGTGTCCCCGGTCAGACTAGCCACCTCCATGACACAGCCTTTGTCAAAGTTGTGTATATGAATTTACAGCTCCTGGTATGTGTCACTGACAAACTTCCTAATATGTGTTAAGCAACATCTCCTGAGTACACTGTTACCACCCATGCATATGTTTTAAAAATAGACACCCAAATGGCTATAGAATGTGTTTTTTATTTTAGTTAAATTGGTAGTGCTGTAAAGCATGGGAAGACTATTTTTAAAATTATGTATGGGACCCTCCTCAGCACTGCCTATAACTGCACACTTTCACCACCCCACGTAATGCTCTACCTCATTTGACACCTCCTCTCACACTCTAATCTCCCATGGAGTGATTCTACCACCCTTGCAACTCAGTCTCATGACTCCTACAGCAACCCAATTTCGACTGTGGTGGCTCCACCGTTTCCTACTCTTTACCAGTAGCCCAGTTTGTGCTCTTCACCCATATGTTCCAGCCAACTACCTGACTTGTGCCCTTTTTTTTTGGGGGGGGGGGTATTACTATTGGTCAATTCTCCTTTATTGAAGATATGCATACTGATAACATGGAAACAGACAGTGGTAACATTGTAGAATATGCACAACATAACACAGAATCGGGCAAATATGCTAACAAGGACCCGTAAGAAAACAGCAGACAGGAGGCAGAATAAAAAGAGACCGGACAGGGTCCGGAGTGGAACAGCATGCCAGGGTCAACAACTACAGGACATGCACAGGTAAGTTACACGAGCAGAGGAGAAATCGAAACGCGGCATGGACCGCGAAAACACATGACATCGTACCATGAAAATATGATGAAATCAGAACAAAAATACAAAAACAAACGAGAAATAAAACAAAACAAATACACTGCATGGCTAAACCATCGAAAGTGACACGGTGAAAAGAGGCCACACAAACAAGGACTACAGAAGACTTGTGCCCTTTAACCATACTCATCCAACTGTCATACACTTTAACCATACTCATTCTCCAATAGCAGCCAACGGTCATGACTCCCCTCATCCACTAATTATTACACATTACAATCATCACTTTACCACACCTACAGCTCCACGTGTACCAGACACCCATCCCTTTTCTAGACTGGATTATTTCTTTATCCAGGAGCCTTTGTTACACAGGGTTAAAAGTACGCAAATTTTCCCTATAGCTGTCTCTGATCATGCTACTCCCCACAATTGGAGGTTCCCCTCCAATCTCTTCCATTCCGAAAACTTCTGGTCTTTTTTAAATTAGTCAACTGTTTGTGGACTTTTTTGAAATTTCTATACTGCTGGACCTATCAATGTTGATGCTATGATTGCAACTTTTCACCAGGGACGAACCCAACAAGACAGGGATTTACTGGAAGTGCCTATTTCTTTGCAGGAGACTCAGTCAATTATCAAATCTTTGCCAACTCATAAGATGCCAGGACCATGGCCTTGGTGCAGAGTATTATAAGATCTTAGCGCACCATCTGTTGTCCTATCTTCGTGAATTATATAATCGTCTCCTGGCGGGTGAGGTTCCCCCAAAGGACTTTAATCTCTCTAGGATTGTGCTTATTGCTAAGCCTAATCAAGACCCTGAATTGATGTCTTCGTATCACCCGATTTCCTTTCCTAATCAAGACTTTAAAATCCTGACTGTGGTGATGGCATCATGCCTTTAGACTGTCCTGGCAAGGTTGATAGGTTCATCCCAGAGGGGTTTCCTTCGGGTAAGACATTCTACGCAGAATGTTAGGAGTGTGATCTCGGCCATTGCCTCCACTAAATTGGCAAAAAATAAATCTGCCATAATCCTCAGTTGCTATGCACCACTTCAGCCTCAGCTTTACTCACTTGTTTCAGGTGTTATACAGCTCCCCTCTAACTCAACTTTTAGTTAATGGGTTGAATTTGCCACGATTTATGTTAGGGAGTTGCACCCGTCAGGGATGCCCCCTGTCAACATTACTATTCAACTTAGCCGTTGATACGTTTGATCGCTCTGGATAGTTGCGCTGTATCCCTGTGGGTGAGGCCGAGTTCAGGGTGGTCGCTTTTGCAGACGACCTACTCTTATTTCTCTCTGATCCAAAGAAGTCCATTCCTTCACTTATGGACATTTTTGCTCATAGGGCTTCGGGGTTCTTAATCAATGCTGCCAAAACAGAAGTGCTTCCAGTATTCCCACAGGCCAGTAGTGGACGGGGCGATCAGTTTCCTTTTTGATGGGCTCCTTCCCCGTCTCTCAAATATTTGGGTCTCTGGATCCCGTCTAATCTTTCCCAGCTCTATAAGTTGAATATCCCCCCTACTTCTCCAACAAGTTGACAATTTATTTAAGGCCTGGGCCAAGTTTTGCCAATACTGGGCTGGAGCAGCAGCTGACTCCTGATATCCAACTAGCCTTCCTCCTGCATCTGCCTAAACACTTGTGCCCGCCTGACCTAAATTCAAGTCCACTATTGTACCACACGCACAGGGCGTGGACCCAGGTGCGTAGGCATCTGGGATTGGGATTTCTCCACTCTATGTATAAATCCTTAGTTTTAGGAATCAGACCCTGAGAGGGGGGGCGGCTTGTTGATGATTTCCTTTACCCAGACGCGTTTCGTGTGCTTACGTGGCAACATTTCCGTGAGAAATTCCCTTCCCTTTCCGTATACCCACTACATTATTTACAATTTCGAGGTTCTGTTGTCGTGCTCCTGGCTGAGCTAACACCTAGAGTTCATAACAATCCGCTTGATAAACTGACTCTCCGTAATTAATCGGGCCCCCTTACAATGTCTTTTCTTTATGGGCAAATTAGACCTGTTATCACATGGGGCTCTCTGAGACAGGGTCTGCCAGATATGGAGCTAGATACACTGGTCGAAGCTACGGTTCTAAATTCTAAGCTTTTGGTGTCCCGTTCCTATAGTAAGATGTTTTTAAAAATTTTACATTGAGTTTATATGACTCTGAAGCTTTATGTAGCTGCAAGGTTGGGGGATAGTTCTAAATGTTTTAAATGTGCACTGCATGATGCAGATCTTTTTCATGGTCTCAGGGCCTGTCCATTTATTGAAGAGTTTTGGAGAGAAATTCATCAATATATAGGTATTAAATTTCACTTAACTCTCGAGTGGGCCCTTTTTGGAATTTTGCCACCTCCAGGCATTTGCTTCTTTACTGCCATAGAAAAAAAAACACTTTTAACCACTATATCAGTGGTTAGCAAAAAGGCCATTCTGGCCCAATGGATACAGTTTAGCCCCCCACTTCTTGAAATGGCCGGTCATTTTTCATATGGCTTGGTTAGAAGCAGAGCAAGTGAGGGCTAAATCCTTCTTCTAAAAGTGGTCTACCTTTATAGCTGTTATAGACAACTCCATTAAGTTGTCCCTTTACAACACATTTCGTTCCACTGGCTGGTTTTGCCTGCAGGCACTGCAGGGGTCTTTCAGAGCATGCTGAAACCCTGGTATCGCATACCTGGGACATCCAGGCTCTGGCATCACAGTAGCTTTTTCTTATACAGATTAACTGTTTAATTAATAATTAACAGCTATATTTAATCATTAAAAAAATAAGCAAATTAATCTTCACAATAACTGAAACAATCTTACGAGCGGATACCGCAGGCAGCATGCGGGGGGGGGGGGGATTGAACTCAACACCGGGTCTTCCAAAGCCACATAACTTAACCATTAAACCACAAATCAAGTTGCAGACTGGGTTAACTGGCTGCCTCATGCTGTGACATCACTGTAGCTTTTTCTTATCCGGATTAACTCTTTAATTAATAACTGCTTTTTTTAGGCAAAAAAAACATTAGGAAATTAAACTTCACAATAAAGGAAACGGTCTTACGGGGGCCACCACAGGCATCAAAACAAGCCTTAATTGCTACCATCAATATCAGAACTAGTCTGCCAGTGGAAATTGAACTCACAACCCTATCAACCAAAATCACATGGCTTAACCATTACACTACACCTTGAGATGACTATACCATCATGGGAAAAAATAAGGTAGAGTCTCCAAATTTGGTGCCCTCTTGTCTAGCTTAATTGCAATCAACTCCTTTAGAACTCCTCCCTCCTTTTCCTACTGTATGAACATACCATCTACGTCCCCAATTAATGTAATTATTTATGTCTCATGTCATTCTGTCCTTCCCCCAGATATTGTGTTGCAGAATTTGATGTAATTACTTCCTTCTTGACATGGTAATTAGATCATGTGATATTTGCCCCTTTTCTTACTTGTATATATAGCTCTGTATTTGGTTTTAATAAAGGAGTCCTGTTTTCACCTCAACATGAGTGTTGCCTGATGCTTGGGGTGGGCTGCTATTATCCCTTATTGTCCTTTTCAGAACAATAGCCACGCCGTGTAGCTAAGCTTCGGATAGCCACAGTGCCAACGCAGCTCTGGTGCAGCGACGTCCCCCCTTTTATCTACAACGCTGGTTCTGCCTGGCTCAGAAGGGGTTAATTGTTGGTGTCCCAGCAGGAGGAAGCAATGATTGGCGGGAGTACCCAGTCGGGCTACAGGTCGGTCCCGTCACAATGGTGGCAAACCAACGTCTATTGTATTGGAATTCTTTCCCACGAAAGGACCAAACTAATTCCTCCATATATGAGATAAAGTTAATCTTGCTAAACCAAACTTGAATAGGAGGAGTGTCTTTCTTCCTCCAGAAGAGTGGGATGACTGCCTTGGCCGCACTTAATATATGGTAAGTGACTGAATTTTTATATGTAGCGACTGATAAAGTGGTGTGATGTAACAGGACTGCCTCAGGAGTCAGGGTAAAAGATGGGTCGGTCACTTCCCGAAGTACTCGTTCCACAATCTTCCAGTAAGGTACGACACAAGGGCATTCCCACCATATATGTAGGAGGGTACCCGGTCCCCCTCGCACCTCCAGCAGAGGTCAGGGACCGCCGGGATAAACCTGTGTAGGTCATGAGGGACACGGTACCACCTGATAAGTAACTTATAAGAGGCTTCCTGTATTTTACTAGCCAGGGCCCCTTTGTGTATTAACCAAATAATTTTATCCCAGTCCTCTTTGGAAGAAATATGTGGGAGGTCTCGCTCCCAAAGGGCTAGAAAGTACGGCTTGGATTTCGTGTCTAAGGCGAGCTGCATGGAGTAGAGTAAGGACATTAGATGTGTCGGTTCAGAGATTGCAGAGCACAGCTGTTCAAAGTCCGTTAAGGGTCTGCAATAGTCTAAGCGTTGTGGCAAGGAAGTTATAAAATGGGAAAATTGGAGATAGAGAAAGTTGTCCAGCGCACGAGGAGGGCGAGCACCCAATAACTCCATCATAGGTTTCACAGCATTGCCCGCGTAGGCGTGGTGGACACGTGAAACACCTGTAGGTGTGGACGAGAACCGCGACTCTCTCTGACAAGGCAGGGTTGTCAGAGAGAGGGTAATGGGGCTGGGGAGAGACAGAAGCCTGCCCTTGGAGGAGTACCTGCGAAGAACTCGGAGTGTAGGTGAAATAGTGGGGTGTTTAATAGGCCGGGAGCGACCAGAAACGGTCGGTAACCAAGGATATGTATGTATAGGGAGGGGAAGCGCCTCCTCCTCCAGCAAGACCCACTGTTTGGAGGAACGGATTGACCACTCAATCACTCGTCGTAAATGGGGTGCATGATAGTACAATTCCAGATGTGGAACCCCCAGACCCCAATTAAGTTTAGGGCGGATGAGATGAGAAAAAGCAAGGCGGTGCAAGCCTGAGGACCAAATGTATTTCAAAAGTCCGGTGGCAACATTTAAAATAGGAACGAGGAATAAACATCGGTAAGGTGTGAAATAGGTATAGGAATCTCAGTAAGATATTCAGTTTTATCACGAAACCCTCCCAAACCACGAGATGTGTGGGAAGGACCAGCGACACCCTATCCAAAAGGGGAAGGAAGTTTAGGGAGAAGAGTAAAGAAAGGTCCTCAAGGATTATCAGCCCTAAAAACTTAAAATTAGAATCACACCATTTGATGGGGAAGCGAAGGCCGAGGGAGCGCTTGACAGAGACTGGAACCCGGACCCCTAATATTTCAGCCTTTTCTAAATTAATTTTGTAGTTTGAGAATTTTTGATAGATCTCAAGCTCACTAAGAAAGTGAGGAAGAGACATCTCAGGATTCGTCAGTATACCTAACATATCGTCGGCGAATAAAGGTATGTACAACACCCCTGACTCTTACCCCTTTAATATCAGGATTGGCGCGGATGGCATTGGCCAATGGTTCCATAGCTATGATGAAAAGGATGGGGGAAAGGGGGCATCATTGGCGAGTGCCATTAGATAGGGTAATAGGTTCCGAAAGGGAGCCGTTGACCCAGATTCTAGCAGTAGGATTGAGGTAGAGGGCTGAAATCCAGTTACGGAAAATCCTTCCAAGGCCCAAGTGTCGGAGAGCCTGAAAGAGGTAGGGCCAGGAAACCCTATCAAAGGCTTTCTCTGCGTCAGTTGAAACCAAAGTCAGGGAAATGTCGTGGCGCTGAGCATGCGCAATCACATCAAGCACGCGTATGGTGTTGTCACGTGCCTCCCGCCCCGGGACAAACCCAACCTGGTCCAAGTGAATCATAGGTGGAATGAGGAGCTTAAGGCGTGTCGCCAATATCTTAGCAAGTAGCTTGACATCTGTATTAAGCAACGAGATTGGCCTATAATTACCGCAGAAGTCCGCACTTTTGCCAGGTTTTAATATAAGAGCGACATGGGCCGTGTTAGTATAGGGATCAAAATGATCGCCCTCTGCCAATCTATTAAACAAGGTGACCAAGTGGGGGCCAAGTATTGGAAGAAATTTACGATAGTAGGCCTTTGTGAGGCCATCAGGGCCTGGACTCTTGCCATTCGGCATAGATTTGATAGCTGTCTCCACTTCCTGGAGATCGATAGGCGCATCCAACAATTCAAAATCTGCCCTAGAAATGCAGACAGGGAGAAATTTATTTAAGTATTGCCGAAGAGAGTCCCTAAGGGCAGGGGTCGAGCCTGGGGCGGGAGGCAAACCATACAGTGATTTATAGTAGTTGCGGAAGCAGGACAGAATATCAGGGGTGGAGTGGTAAGTTCTGCCAGAGCGGTCCCATATTTTAGATATAAATGACATCGTACGTTTGGCACGAATAGCTCTAGCAAGGAGTCTCCCAGCCTTGTCCCCCATTTCGTATAAGTGGCTACGTGTCAAGAGATAGTGACGCTTAGCACGAGCATTAACCAGGGATGCCAACCGCTCCCTCAGCATTCCAAGTTGTGTAAGGAGTTCAGGTAACAGAGTTCAGATAACAGATTTATGGGCCTCCCACACGGTGGGGAAGAATACCGCAGGGGAGATGTTGGAAGTAAAATAATCACGTAATCCTTCCGAGAGGGTATGGACATTAGCCGGAGAGGAAAGGAGGGACTCATTAAGTTTCCAGCTCCATACTCTAGGCGGCAAGGTGGCAAAGGTTAAGGTGACATGCAAAGGGGCGTGATCCCCATGAGTTGTAGGTCCGATGCTGGAGGAGGAGAGCATTGGTAAGTGATGATGTGTGATAAAGATAGAGTCAATTCTGGTGTAATGGGCGTGAAGTGGCGAGTAATAAGTAAGTCCCTAGCGGTCGGGTGCTGAATACGCCATGCATCAACTAGTTGTAGGTCATGTAGGGTCCGTCTAACCTTCGAGATACGTGAGTAGGAAATATGCGAGCGTCCAGTAGAACAGTCCAGTCTAGGGTCTAAGGTCATATTGAAGTCGTCCCCAACCACAGAGACCCCGTCCTGGAAATCAGCAAGGTTACAGAGCGCCGACACCAAGAAAGTTGTTTGGTTGCGATTGGGGGCGTACAAACAAGCGAAAGTGACCATTTGAGAGGCAATGTATCCCTTGATAAAGACACACCGTCCCTCAGAGTCCCTCCAGGTGTCCACCAGCTGAAAAGGCAAAGATTTGTGTAGAAAAATAGCCACTCCTCTGGACTTAGTGTCGTGGGAGCTGGAGAAGAAGGCCAGGGGGAAACGTTTAGCACATAATTTCGGTTCCTTGACATCCCTAAAGTGGGTTTCTTGAAGGAAAGCCACTGTAGATTTAGTAGATTGAAGGAAATAAGATAAGCTGGAGCGGCTTTTCGGCTTATTGAGGCCTCATACATTTACAGTTACAAAGTTAACTCTAGGAAGCTGCATGGGAGTGACACCTGAAGGGACATATGTAGGATAGCAGCACAACACGCGTCGCCAAGAACATAAAAGGAATTAAAAACTGAGGAAAACAAATAAGAAACAAAACTCGATAGACCCGCCGAGCGGGTTCCAGCATGATGTAAAAAACATCAACAGGAGAGCCATTTAATCCAAGAAGTGGATTAAACCAAAAACATGGAGCACGGAGTGTCCGGATGGTCAGCTCGGGGGGTACACAAACAGGTACAAATCTTATCTAACACGTATACAATGTATGTCGTAAAGAAAGAAACAAATGTAGGTACCAGGACCCACTGCTTAATAAATATGTAACAGAGGGCTGATGGCGCAGCTCATTGAAATCAGCAACATGAAATAAAATAAATTGAAACAGAATAGTGTAGGTGCAAATGGTCGGGTAGAGGAGCGATAATTCGTTCCATGGGAGGAATGGCCCCCAACTCTCAGACTGTATGTATATAATAGCGCGGAACAAAGCGCCCAAGATCAGAAAAAGGGTTAAGGGAGCAAGGACACCAGCAATAGCGGGTAGTACATGGTCAAAAAGCATCGGGAATGGATCCCGGTCGTGTATACAAGTAGAAGGGTAGGTTAAGAGTGAGTGTGCGACATATGTGTGTAAGATAATATATAAAAATCTAATGCATACCAGGGGGAAAGTATCCCAGGCGCGAGTGGAGCAGAACAAAAATGTACATGAGCGGTATAAATCCCGACAACGTGGGAGTTGCAACGCCAGCGGCTGGCAGAGGAAACTAAATAACATACGCGAATAGAGTCCAACCAGGAGCCAGGAGGACCGCCACAGAGATACCTGAACCGCAGGTGAGGGTAACAATTGTGAAGCAGGGCATCAGGTGATTCGAGCTGTCCCAGTCCGACAGAACAGCGTGTAGGGTGTCAGGAGAGTCCGTAGGAAGTGCCAAAAAAGGGACATCACAGTGAGGACACGTCGTAGGAGCGAGCCAGTGCGAGGGAATCCGATGATGTAGTGAGACAAGAGTCCTGAGGTGAATAGGAGTCATCGGGTAACGACAGGTGAGAAGCAGCATGTGGAGCGTAGCAGGTAGATCCATGTCGACTTAGGCTGCAGTCAGTCACCTAGCAAAAAACAGCCAAAAGGCACAGGAGCGGTGAAAGGCAACCTTGAAGAGCTGTAAGAAAGGCACAAGTAGGGAGTCCCGTGGTTAGCAAAATCGCAGTGTGGTCACGGTGCGAAGGTCGATAAAAGCAACGAAGAGTGCAGTTAAGTAGGAGAGCTGCTCAGAGTGGAATAGAGTTGGGTTGGCCTACTTATTGCTCCACCTTCTATTCATGACTCTCTCTCCCCTGCTGAGGTGCCGCCACTTCACCATCTCCCTCCTCTATTTTTCCACCCCAGCACGTCTCCTCTTTTTCCAACCCAGTCTCCCGCTCTAGCTTCCTGAGGTCGTCTTTGAACAGTCTCCACTTCTCCTTTGTTATGACTCCACCCTTTCAACTTACCTATTGTGACAGCTGTATAACAGCTCACATAACCCATATAATATTTTCAACTCTCATCAGGAGAACAGTCAGCCTCAGAACATCATTTAATCATCTCCCTTCCGTCACCGAGACAGGCACACTGTTCATACGTGAAATCTTCCGCCTTCACGGCTTACCCACGAGAATAGTTACGGATCGCGGCTCCCAATTCACCTCCCACTTTTGGAAGGCTTTCTGCGAACAGTTACACATTCAACGGTCCCTATCTATGGCATTCCACCCACAGAGTAACAGCAAGACTGAGCGCACGAATGAAACTCTGGAACAGTACCTGCGCTGCTTCACTTCTTATCTCCAAGATGATTGGGACTATTACCTACCTTTAGCCGAGTTTGCTTATAATAACCCTACTCATCGCTCCATGAAGATGTCCCCCTTTTATGCCAATCATGGATGCCATCCTGCTATGCTCCCGGGTTCTCCCATTTCATGTGCTGTTCCTTCAGTATCCGAACACGTTTGCAAGCTCAGCAGAACATTCGAAATCCTTCGCGAGACACTACAAAAGACTCAACAACAACACAGACGCTTTGCAGATCAACACAGTACTGATGCCCCAATATATCATATGGGCGACATGGTTTGGCTATCAACCAAACTGTTAGGGACCAGGAACCAGACGGACACAAAACGTAAAATGCAATCACCTTTATTGTAATGGCAATAGTGAACAGAGCCAAATCGTGATCCAAAAGCATATACCAAAAGACAAGCCGGGGTCAGGAACCAAGACGGGTACTCAGACAAGCCGGGGTCAGGAATACAGAGATCAGCGAAGTCAGGAACAAGCCAGGAATCAGGAGCCAGGAGGGACGTCAGAGAAAGCCAGGTCATACACAGGAATTCAGGAACACAGCGATAGCACTTGCAGCCAGAAACAACACAAGGGCAAAGAGGAAGTGAGGTTTA
This sequence comes from Spea multiplicata, assembly GCA_009364415.1. Classification (NCBI taxonomy): domain Eukaryota; kingdom Metazoa; phylum Chordata; class Amphibia; order Anura; family Pelobatidae; genus Spea; species Spea multiplicata. Next base: position 23,731 of record VKOC01026929.1, read on the forward strand.
GCTGCTTAAATAGCCAAAAGGGGCTGGCTGTGGGCTGGACAATGGGCTGAGTCACAGGAGTGACAGGAGTGTAGCCATGGCAACCCAGCCAAGCTGTATCGCCTCCAGCAATGCAGCAGAAAAGCAGCTAGACCATAACCGTACCTCCTCCTCAACGACCCCCTCCCCGCGGAGCAGGCCCAGGTTTGAGGTGAAAACGCGAGTGAAAGGCACGAAGGAGAGCGGGAGCATGGACATCTGAGGCTGAAACCCAAGATCTCTCCTCGGGACTGTACCCCTTCCAATGGACCAAATACTGGAGCTTCCCACGGAACCAACGAGAGTCGACTATGGAGCGGAGCTCAAACTCCTCATGGTTGTCTACAGTCACCGAACGGGGGCGAGGAGTGACTGTAGTAAAACGATTACAGACCAGAGGTTTCAACAGTGAGACATGGAACACATTGTGGATGTGCATGTTAGAAGGAAGATCCAGGGCATAGGCCACAGGGTTTACCCGTCGAAGGATACGGAAAGGCCCCACATACCGGGGAGCCAGTTTCTGGGAGGGTACCCGGAGGTGGAGATTTCTGGAGGATAACCAGACCCTCTCCCCGACCTGATAGGAAGGCGCGGGTAGGCGTTTACGATTAGCCTGGAGCTCCTGACACTGTTGTGAGCGTTGAAGTGCCTCCTGAACCTGCACCCATGTGGAACGGATCTGCTGGAGATGATCCTCCAGTGCCGGAATCCCCTGGGAAGTGAAATTATCAGGAATCATGGAGGGCTGATACCCATAATTTACCATGAAAGGGGAGAACCGGGTAGAGGCCGAGACAGCACTATTATGAGCAAATTCCGCCCAGGGTAGCAGATCTGACCAGTTATTTTGGTGGTCCGAGATATAGCACCGCAGGAATTGCTCCAAGCCCTGATTGGCCCTTTCCGCAGCCCCATTAGATTGTGGGTGGTAGGCCGAGGAGAAGGAGAGTTGGATACCCAGTTGCGCACAGAAGGCCTTCCAAAATCTCGAGACGAACTGGCTACCCCGGTCAGAAAGTATGACTTTGGGAACCCCATGTAGCCGATAGATCTCCTTGATAAAAACTGTAGCCAACTCCTTAGCGGAAGGGAGCTTTTTGAATGGTATACAGTGTATCATTTTAGAAAACCGGTCAACAACCATGAGGATAACTGTGTTACCATTAGACAGCGGAAGGTCGACTATGAAATCCATGGCAAGGTGAGACCATGGCCTCTCACCAGTAGGTATGGGTTGGAGAAGGCCCACTGGAAGGTGACGGGGTGATTTAGTCTGCGCGCAGACTGGACAGGCTGCTACGAAGGCAACAATATCTTTGTTAATTCCTGGCCACCAGAAGAGACGGGAAACCGACCAGAGAAGTTGGTTCCTCCCGGGATGCCCTGCTGATTTAGGATTATGATAGGTGGAAAGTAACTTGGTACGCAGGTTGACAGGTACAAAACATCGCCCTGAGGGGGTTTCAGCAGGTGCATCTACCTGAGCGGCCCGTATTCTGTCCCCGAGGGGAGATGTTATGCTGGTACGTATGGTAGCCAGTACTCGGTCCGGGGGAATAATCGGACTTGGAGGACACTCCTCTTTAGCTTTCGAGAACTGTCTAGAGAGAGCATCGGCCCGGACATTTTTGGTCCCCGGCAGGTACGAGACCACATAATTAAAACGAGATAAAAATAATGCCCAACGGGCCTGCCTCGGAGTTAAGCGTTTAGCCTCGGATAGGTAGGTGAGATTTTTATGATCCGTGAGAATTAGGATTGGTACGGAAGTTCCCTCAAGCAAATGCCTCCATTCTTTGAGAGCCAGTATTATCGCAAGCAACTCACGGTCACCAATCTCATAGTTGCATTCCGCAGCACCTAGCTTCTTAGAGAAGTACCCACATGGGTGCAACTGGCTCTCAGGAGTAGGACGTTGAGACAGGAGGGCGCCTACCCCTGTCTCAGACGCATCGACCTCAAGTACGAATGGAAGTTCGGGTTTCGGGTGTACCAAAACAGGAGCTGCGGCAAAAGCGGCCTTCAATGACTCAAAAGCTTTGATGGCCCCTGGGGACCAAAGAGAGGCATTGCCATCTTTTTTGGTCATGTCCGTAAGAGGCTTAACAATAGAGGAAAAATTCCGAATGAATTTCCTATAATAGTTAGCGAAGCCGAGGAACCGTTGAAGGGAGCGGAGACCTACAGGTCGTGGCCACTCGAGAACAGACGAGAGTTTTTCAGGATCCATAGCGAAACCGACCTCTGAAATTACGTACCCCAGAAAGGTGACCTGCTTGCGGTGGAACTCACACTTCTCTAATTTGCAAAAGAGATTATTCTCTCGTAACCTCTGTAGGACTCGGGCTACATCAGTGTGGTGGCTTTCTATGGAGGTGGAATGGATCAAAATATCATCTAGGTATACCACCACACATTGTTGGAGCATGTCCCTTAGGACATCATTTATATGAATTCCTGGAAAACAGCGGGGGCATTGCAGAGACCGAAGGGCATAACTAGGTATTCATAATCCCCGCTCCTGGTGTTAAACGCGGTTTTCCATTCGTGGCCCTCCTTTATCCTTACTAAGTTATACGCCCCTCGCAGGTCGAGCTTTGTAAATACCTTGGACCCTTTTAAGCGATCGAATAACTCGGTAATGAGTGGAATCGGGTAGGCATTTTTAACCGTGATACGGTTGAGCCCCCTGTAATCTATACAGGGTCTCAGTTCGCCGCTCTTCTTTTTCACAAAAAAGAATCCGGCCCCAGCAGGGGAAGAGGATTTACGGATGAACCCCCGGGACAGCGCATCCGCAACATACTCCTCCATGGCCTTATTCTCTGCGACAGATAATGGGTAGACTCGACCTCGAGGGGGTATGGCACCAGGTTGCAGCTCAATGGCGCAATCGTACGGGCGGTGAGGTGGGAGCTCACCAGCCCGGCCCTTATCGAATACATCACGAAACTCTTGATACTCCTCAGGCAAGGAAGAGACCGGAGAAGTGGTTAGCACCTTCACCACTCTCCCTAGGCATGTTTTGGAACAATTAGGAGACCATGCCAAGACTTCGGCCCTTACCCAATCAAACACGGATTATGTTTGCGCAACCATGGATATCCTAAAACCACAGGATAATGAGGAGAGTGTATCACCTGGAGTTGAATAATTTCATGATGGAGAGCCCCAACAGCCATAGACAAAGGAGCGGTTTCATGGGTGACCTGCGGGGGCTGTAACGGTCTGCCATCGATCGCCTCAATGGCAAGTGGAGCAGTCCGAAGCTGCAACGGAATAGAGTGCTTCTGAGCAAAGGTGCTGTCAATAAAAAGGCCCGCTGCCCCCGAGTCAATGAGTGCTTCTGAAATGACAGAAATCTTGCCCCAAGTCAGACCCACCGAGACTAAAGGTTTATCCCTCTGGGTATCTGGGGACGCCGAGACGCCACCTAAGGACTGTCCCCTCTGGAGCCCTAGGTGCAGGCGTTTTCCCGGACGTGTGGGGCAAGTTCGCAGCAGGTGCCCTGCTTTACCACAGTAAAGACAGAGACCCTCCCTCCTCCTAAAGGCCCTCTCCTCAACTGAGAGACGGGTAAATCCAAGCTGCATGGGTTCCACAATGCCTGAAGTGTCGAGACCAGGAGGCATGGGAGGAGAGGGAGGCACGGGTGGGGATGAAAAGCTTGGGGCTAAACGTATAGGAGGCCTCCGCAGGCACTCCCGGAAGGATGGTCTCTCACGGATTCGTGAGTCAATAAGGATACAAAAAGAGACCAATTCCTCCAAATCACTGGGAAGGTCCCGGGCCGCAATCTCATCCTTAAGTATATCCGAGAGCCCATTAGAAAAAGCAGCCACGAGAGCCTCATTATTCCAACCAACCTCAGCGGCCAGGGTACGAAACTCAATAGCATAGTCCGAAACCGTCCTTGTACCCTGCCGAATGGACATTAATCGTTTGGCAGCCGAGGCAGAGCGTACATCAAATACCCGTTTTAGAGACGCAACAAACTCAGGGTAATTGTGTACTAAAGGTTTCTGTGTCTCCCAAAGGGGATTTGCCCATGCCAAGGCCCTGTCTGAGAGTAAAGAAATCACGAGGCCCACCTTACTCCTGTCAGACGGAAAGGCCTGAGGTACCATCTCCAGATAGATACTGACCTGGTTCAGGAAACCTCTGCACAAATTGGGGTCGCCCCCATAACGCTCTGGAAGCGGGGCGGACCCTGTCAAGCCTCTGGCAGTATTAAAATCCCCAGTGGCAGACGGAGCGGAAGCAGCAGCAGGTATAGAGGCAGCCTGTGCCGTGGGGACCTGAGCTGGCAGAACCAGATGTGCAGTACGGAGCAACAAGGTCTGGAGAGCTAACGCAAATTGGTCCATGCGCTGGTCTACCTGGTCCAGCCTGGTAAAAACATTTGGTGGATTGCCTGCCCCTTCTGGGTTCATGGCCCTTTTGTAATGTTAGGGACCAGGAACCAGACGGACACAAAACGTAAAATGCAATCACCTTTAT